>RXPK01000241.1:2096877-2157194 GCA_004143645.1 Protaetia brevitarsis | reverse complement strand
CTTCCAATAATAATGATAATAATAAATATAAAAAATACATTCAAAAGAAAGGTCATGGGTTAATTAAGCTATTATTTCAATTACATAAAGAATCGGCAATAGTATAGTCGCTCGAGGTCACATAGAATTGTAAAAATATCTACCCTCTAATAAGCTTATTGATTTAATTTCCGCTGGCAACTTATTATAACGTTTAAGTCCATTGTAGACCAGATTACTCCTCGTGGACGAAAGCTGATGCTTAGGATAAGAGTCATTGATGTTATTCCTAGTTAAGTGATTAAGTGTAAACGTTTCCTTCAACGATTTTCTTTATTCTTGTACAGGAAAAGGGTATAGTAGCTCAAAAACATATAATTTCTTTTAAGGGGAATTAAAACACGTTTCAATTCATTACTTCCTTTCCGTACTATCATACAGCATACTTAAAGATCGTATAGCAGCTGCCAAAATAAGTCACACGCAAAGTTTCCTCATAAATTACGCAGTCTACACAAGAAAAAAATATGTTAGAGCAACAAAATATAGTCAGCGATATTAGAGGTGTTATACTCAGAAGGAATCGTCTATTCAACTTGCTTTTTTGGCATCAGAATGACTATACTTAAGGCAAGCTATGCACAGTGGTTCTAATTTAATTGAAAACGGAACCAATTATTTTTTTCATTAAATCAACTCTTGATTTGTTGTAGATTTTGGAAAAAAATGTAAAAAAAATCAGGTTCCAATGCAATAATATAATAAAATATTACATTACAATATTTTATCATCGGTATTTATTGGATGCGAATAAGAATTTGTTTAGCTTAATTTTTTATTTTGCTGTACTATGAGATTCAAAAAGATTGTCAATTCCAACTGTAAATTCAATTTGTCAAAGAAAGTAAACGGATCTGTCATAAATAAGGAAAACGTAACCTATATTTGAACTCGCATTATATAAACGACTATGGATTGGTGTTTCTGCTTGTAAAAATGAAATGTAATTAATTTAACTTTACTAAATTATGATTTTATAATTCAGTACTAACTGGTGTTTAACTAAATTTATTTATTACTTTAAATTATAACATACAATTAGTATAATTATTAAGTGACAAAGCTGTATCTCTCAGTTCTTCTATGGTATGCATGCGGTTTCTATAGATCCTATTTTTTAGATAGCCAAACATGAAGTAATCTAATGGGGTTAGGTCAGGCGATCTTGGTGGCCATCTTTGTGCTCTAACGAACCTGTCAGCAAAAAACTGTTGAAGATATTGGCAGGTTTGTCGAGCAGTATGTGCTAGAGTATTATCGTGCTGAAAATAACCTGCTTCAAGCTCATTTTCTTGTAACTCTGCAATAAACAATTCCAACATCTGTTGGTAACGTTGGGCTGTTATAGTTTCCTCGAAGAAAATTGGCCCTATTATTCGTTGCCTGGACATAGCTAACCAAACTCCAACTTTTACGGGATGCAATTGCGTTTCTCGAAATTCGTGTGGATTTTCTGCAGACCAGATACAATAGTTTTGTAAATTGATATAATCTGTTAGATGAAACCAGGCTTCATCCGAGAAAAATGATTTGTTTAGCAAGTCATCGTCCCTTAAATTGTTATTAAACCAATGACAATATTCCAAACGCCTATCATGATCTAATGGTAATAATTTCTGTACCGTAGAAACTTTATAGGGATGAAAATGTAACTTTCCTTTGACAGCTCATTGCGCTGAAGTGTATGATAAGCCTATAAAATTATAAAATGTAATAAACTATTTCACTTAATGTTAATATTGATTTTTTACCTGTTTGTTGAGCTAATTACCACAGATAAATTCCCTTATTTTCTTACAGTATTCAGAAATACTATTGTTGGTGATATTAGATGTAAATATAAACGGTTTGAAAAAAATTATAAGATAAATAATCGAAAGATACTACAACACGAACGCCAATGTCGCTAAATGTCAAGAAAATTCATTTAATGTATGAAATTTGTATGTAGCTAACTTCGCTCATTAAATTTGGTAATAAGTATAGATAAATTTTTCCGGAAAACAGTTTTTTTATTACGACAATCGTTGTGAATCTCATAGTACAATCTATATTGTGTCAGCAAGAGTTAGTTAAATGAAACAACTATTTATTTAATTGTAACAAGCCTTCAAGGTTATTTGTTTGGATAATATGGCTATTAAACAAAAACGTATTTGGCATAAATGATTTTTTTTCTTCGAAAATCTCCTTTGCAAAAAAGCACTATTACCGAAATACGTAACTACTAGAAGTTGCTTTAAAATTTACATAGTTCAAGACAAATAATAAGAAACCGTTAAAGTTTATTCACTAATTCAGTACCATGCTAAACTCAAATTATTATTACTGTAAAGTTAGATCTGTTTTAAATTGTTTTGAACCTTATAAATGATCTTGTAATGCTGCAATCTGCAAATGTAACAAAATTTGTAATAATACAACCATAAAAAGGAAACTTACTTTGTGTTCTGCTTTTACACAAACTATATTTGTAAATTTAATTTTAAGTTATCTTGGTATTGTCGGAAATGCAATAGAAATGATCTAGACAATTTTTAAGTTTATTATCTCTGACGTTTCGCAGATGTATACATCTTGCTTTTTCAAAATTAAAAAATAAAATTTATTTGAATTCCTAATAAATTAAATAGTAATTCGTATTAATCTAAATAATTTCAACGTTTAGAAATTTTGATTTTAAGTTTGTAAAATGGGAAAATAATATATGAATTATGAAAATAAGTAAATTTTAATTTTTTTTGACTCATTTTCTCTTCTAAATTTTAAAACTAATTTTCATTGTTTAATTTTTATTTTTAAAGAGCAAGATGTATACATCTGGTCTTCTTCAGATCAAATACAAGGATAATAGTTATTTTTACACAGAATACATTGACAAAAATACTCCAAACTGTGGCACTGGTAATACTCTAAACTTCTCCTAGACCCATCACCACAAACTGCACTAAACTGGACGTACGTTTCAATAGCAAAGATATCATCATCAACAGAAACACTGAACTGAATAATTACACTAAAACTACCCTAATTTATACCTAAAATGATCACGGTCATGGCTGAGTGCCTTCATGCTTAACTTTGGTGCAACCAAGTAGAATTGAAACCTGAAGCAGCACAGTCGAATCAAACAGTACATTCGGAAAATTTGTTTCTAAGGTAAAGTCAGGTAAGTGTGTAACGGGGCCAAGTGTGTAGTTTGTTTATATTTATTTTTAAAACTTGAAATCCGACGGCTCCTCTGGTTATAATACTAACTGTACTAAGACTTCATACTAGTTTTACATACACAGTTCGCATCTCCTAACGTGTAATAAACTTGAATATTTGTAAATTAATCATAGCCTTATTAAACAGGCTCAGAGTTTAGTATTACACTCTGGCTGAACTAAAGGATATGCTATTAATATATAAAATGCGGAACGTTACACACTGCCATTTTACTGGAGTAAGTGTGTAGTTACTGACAGTGTTTAAATTTCTTTTTTTTCTAGTAAACCGGTGATATTATAGAAGGTGTATCTATTAAAGACTTTCAATGAGCTATATATGTACGTACTTCTGTGAAATTTATCAAAATGTCTTATTAGTGAATAGTGTTACATTTTTCTTCGCACTATGCAATTTTTCCACACCCTTACCTGACTTTACCTTATACTTCTCTTTTTATAATAATATTTATAATAATTAATTACGTAAGTCTATTATCATTTATTTGCATTACGTAATTTTTAATAGTAGCTTTATTGAACATTGTAGATGAGAGGAGTTAGAAAGCTTGAAAAAGACATAAATTGTCTAAACGTAGTTTCTAAAAAAATTTTGTTTCAATTAAGCCACATTTCCACAAAAATTAATCGCTAAATATAAAGAAAAAATGGCTATTACATAAATATTCAAGCAAAACTTGATGGATAAAATGGTAATTTAACATATTTCTTATTCATTCTGTCACTAATTTTTGATGTACTCACATTTCTAATTCTTATTTTGTTTTTATGTTTTCTATGGTTATTATTTAACGTCTTCTTGAGAATCCATTAAATGCAGCGATTTTATAATTTTTTAAGTTTTTATTATATCGTTCTGTGAGATAAAGGAAATTAAGCAAGTGGTGTACCAAAAAGTTAATAGCTGCTAGTTTGTTTTCCATGATATTTGAATCTTCTGGAATAATTTGTCTATTAGTAATGGGCTTCTCATATATGACTATTTCTAACTTATTTTCATTTCTTATTACTAACATATCGAGAAAAGCAATCCTCCTATTGTTTGTTTCCTCTTCATGTGGAAACTTAATGGAAAAAAATTTTGAATTTAGCTGTTCAAGAAAATCTCTGATTGAGCACTTACTAGTATCAAAAATCACAAAAATTTCCGATCGACGTATCTAACCCAACCCGTGGAAAATATGCTCAAGTTATTCAGAAGATCGGTTTCAATTTTCCATAAAGAGGTTAGCTCTAAACGGGAGCATGAAGCTAGTTACCATTGCTGCTGCCTCAATTGGTTTGGTAAAAGGGTACCGTTGAGTTGAAAGAAGCTTTTGTTTCATGCAAGAGCATCTCCAACAAATGAACTATCAATCATTACTGCCGAACTGATTACCTGTCAATAATATCTTCTAAGTAAGTCAAATCTATCAACGCGGGACGCTGGGAAACAGTGAGCTCACATCAAGAAACTAAACTTCATTGTCAGGAAGTTCAATGTTTTTAATCTTTTCAATAACACGTTGATTTAACTGCTAAATGTGGGGGTTGCCGGTAAGTGTTAAATTTGTCAGACAGCCATTTTGGACAATAGAGTACTTGAACTATTGATATTGGGAGACAATGGGTTCCTGCTGCTTCCCTGTTTATGCATCTTTAGGTAAACAATACATTCTAGATATACTATACTACTAGTAATATTATAATAGATTGTAATTGCACAGTGAAAATTGTGGGTAACAAGATTGCCGATGATTATCATTGTAAATGTTTCTTACAGTGAACAAATAAATATTACTCTCCTATATATACTATCATTAATATATACATATTTTTTTTTCATTTAAGAGCAATTACCTACGAAAGTATTATATATGTAAAGATACCCATATAGAGTTCAAAATTACCTTGCCTCTTATTGTGTACTCAGTACAAGAACGTAAAATACGTAACATTAAACTAATAACTTATTTAATTTTGATAAAAGTAGAACAGCCGAACAGCGAACTGAGTTGTAAACAACAAACGGGCGCATTTGCATTTGTAATTTGATTTTACCATTTGATATTGAATAATCATTTTAAATTTTGTTTATAAAAGGGTTTGTTACATCAATATTTATATCATATTATGGATGCAGTGAGACTATTTATTAATTTTATTTGCTCATTTAATAAACACACGGCTCACAAACACAGAAGGCTTTATAATAAATTAAATTATAGGATATTTCGAATATAAATTGAAATTGCATACATACCACGAATTTAATTAATTTATAAAAATCTCGTTATTGTCACGAACATTATTTAACGATTCTGCAATTATTATATATCACCTAGAATGAGGAAAATGAGTGAATGGGCCCAAAGCCAGAGAACTTCTTTTGATTCTAATTCTATGAAAAATTTATTATAATTTATCGCAGATAAATAATAATTATAATAAATGAATGGCGTTGCAAATGGAAACGCTTTTTCCACGTCACATCGTAAATTTAAACTGATATAAATACACTATAAGCCTGACATACATAAAATAAAAATATATAGCCTTTTAAAATGCCATACTTACATTATACATATAGCACATATGTATAACAAGTAAAATCTTAAGCACATATTTACATAATTTTATACCGACCACCATAAATAAAATCCTGCAATGAATGCCATGCTCGTAAAGGATTCAGCTAGCCATATAACGAAGGAATATGACGAACATCCTTTTGTAAAGTATGGACAGAGAGGGGCTATAACATTTTTATCGACGAAGCTCGGTTGTATTAAATATTGAAGGTGATGCATTTTAACTTTTTCTTAATAACTTATGGACCCCTAATCACAATTGCTTAAAATTACAAGGAAGGAATTTTTGGACGGACAAGAGAACACCAATATGGGAATTTGGATTTCGGTGAAACAGTAGAAATTAGGCAATTAAAGATACGAGTGAATGAAGGTGCTACATCGCATTTTAAAAACTGTCAAGGTGTTTTGTACCATCTTTCACATAGACCATTCGAAATTCCAGAGATTCAAGAACACTCGAGTCTTGTGTATGTAGAGGGGTTATGTTACTACTTTTGAGAAAAATTACATAAAAGAAAAAAAACTTAATTTCTGAAAAAGTTTGATTTTGTAATATAACACCATCATCCACTCGTATCTTCAATTCTTTCTGGTGATCCAATCTTTCGATTTCTATGTTCGGGAAACTATAATAGATATTGTTTCATTAAAAATGATTGTCTTGATCCTACATTACTGTCCACGATATGTAAATCAATATTTATATTCAATTACTGTTGAGAAACTGGCTGGTAGTCGAGTGGCTTGCACGCTTGGCTATCAGTGCGGAGTCCGGGGTTCAAATCTCGCTCTGGTCAATTATCGATAGTCGGTTTTTTTCCGGGTCGTATGTTTGATTTAGGAGGGAGATTTGGCTCTGAGGGGGCCTGATAAGCTAATTATATAGCTTAGGCGTTACCACCGCTTAAATTAAAAAAAAAAAAAAAAAAAAAAAAAGATATACTCTGTTCCTAGTTCGGAGGAGTAATTTAACATGTTGGCTGTTCGTAGACCACGATTACACAGGGGAATATTCAATATCCTTGAACCCAATTTTTAAAAAATAAAATTCTATTGGTATTGATGAAATCCCATTACACCTTATAGATAGATAGATAGATGATAGGATAATTTTATTTTAAACACGCCACATACAAATATAAGTGGGTTGAAACAGGTCAAAAACAAATTACATCAAAAAAAAAAGTGACCATTAACATAGTACCTATTTACATATTGATTTCAAAAAAGTAGCTCTTATATCAGAAAAAAAAATATGACTAAAATCTTATATAATTACTAAAAGTTAAATATTTAAGTCCACTAATACAACTCAGAGGTAAATATATTTCTTAGCAGCAAACTCAGCAACTACATCTTAAGTAATCCTCAAAGTTCATAAGGTTCCAATTAATTAGCAATTTTAAGATTTCTTTCTTGAATAATTTCAAATTATTTAATTTTTAATTCGTTGGGGTTTATAGTTTATTGAAAAATTTTATACTTTGAGTGAGCAAGGCCTTTTTCAAAGAAAGACATGGTGTGCAACGCTTATTATAATTTGTTTGAAATCTTGTAATTATGACAATGGCTGGCAGAAGATGTTGTATTTTTCTTTGTATTTGAAAATTAAAAATTAGCACTCGTAAATAATACAGCGCACAACTGCAGTAACCTATTAGTTTTAAATTTCCCCACGGCACGATTTCCCTGCCCCAAGGAAGGCCAAAATTATACCGTAACACTTGTTTTTGAATTTCGAAAAATTCTAATAATACCTGAAGTGGTTGCCCCATAACAGGATAGCAAATTTCAGTCTTGATATAAAACTCCATAGTATATAGTAATTAAAACATTTTTTTACAATATTTACTTAGAATTCCTTATGCAATAACTGAGTTGATTTAATTTTTTTACCAATATGTCCAGATTAGGCTCCAAATTTTAGTTTTCATCCATAGTGAGACACAGAAAGTTAACTCGACTAGGAGATAATTGTCATACATTTTGAAACTGTCATTCCTATATTAGTTTTTTGTATGAATAATTATCAATTCTAGTCTTGGCTATGTTTAGTAATTGATTCATTTTCCAAACTCCATTGTCTTATTCTATGCAGTATTTTGTTCTGCTTGGAGTCTTTTTAAGATAATTATATATCTTTGATGTTATAAGTAAATCATTATCGTCTGCATAATTAATATGTGTTGCATAGAATTTATTAATATGTTGCACAGATCAATATATATAAATATTATATAATAGAGGAACTAATACGCTACCCTGTGGCAACCTCTTTCACTAATTTGGAACGGACTTTGACTCATATTTCCATCTAAGTTTACTTTTACAAATTGCTTTTCTACTCTTCAGGTGATTGATTCATCCATCTTCAAGTTGTGGTCTGCTTTACACTTAGCTTTTTATATTTAAGTAATACTATCATGATTTAGCGCAATCATAAGCTCTAGAGAAGTCAGGAGAATCCTAGGGGAATGCTACACCCTCCAGAGCCTTGATAATTGTGCGTCCGCAGGTAGTCAAATATAGAAGAAAGCTATTTTCTTGTGATTGCGGAGCCACTTTGTCAGATTATACGATTCCTGAATGATGACATGGACATTTCCAACTTATCCTCAAAATGCAATTATAGTATCCTACGATACAAAAAAAGTGATTCGTAACAATTTCGAACATGACAGGCCTATCAGTCCAATTAAAAACACTGTGCAAAAATGCTTTGAGACTGGTGGTTGCTGAACAAGGTTTTTTTCGTTTTTTCAACAAGGCATAATCTCATAAACAAAAAACAATGGTTTTATTACTGGAAAAGCCACTAATACGGATTTATTCGAATTACTCTAAATTGGATACTGTCTAATTTGTGAAGAAAATAACTTATGTTGCGGTATCTTTTTAGATCTTACTAAAGCGTTTGATGCTATATCATATGCATTACTGCTTGAGAAACTTCGATGTTATGGTGTGAGAGGTGTGCCATTGGAATGGTTCAAGTCATACTTAGCCAATAGACGACAGACAGATGGCTCTTTAAGAGGGGCCGCGCCTGATAATAAGTGTTCGACTACATTTCTATTTTCTGATATGCATTTCCTATATTGTTTAATTATTGCCTTGCTGATTGAGAAATTATACGGCGACCTATGTTACTCATTGTTTCTCTTACTGCATTTTGTAACTCGTGTATATTTGTAGATCTTCGGCTGTGTACTTTGTCTTTTAGATATCACCACAGGAAAAAAATCCCTTGGACAGGTCAGGAAATCGTGCAGCCCAATTAATTGATTCCCTGGTACCAATCCATTTATTTCCACAAATTTCTATGCGTATGTGTCGTATGTGGACAGAAGAAAGTAGAGAAACACGAAGAATACTAACTGGTTAATCGATGCGTACCACAGAGCGTCAAGGTAGGCGCTTCAGACAACTAGCTCTACGAGACCATTTTGCTACTACGCGTCAAACCGCTGGCCAATGGTTTGGAGAAGAAAATGCTTCGCAATTATGCAAATCAGGTAGATCTAAGATTATTTAATATCGAAAGGAAACCTTTAATATTATGGTTTGAACGCAGTTTGAATTGAAATATCTGTTTCACAGCTTGAGACAAAGTGACTTTTAAAACTAAAGCTCTTATTTTATGTTTAAAAATAATCAAGTGAATGTATAGATAACAAATCGAGTTGTATTAATTACTCGCTTATTTACACAATTTTATTTATATATAATTTATTTTTAAAATAGGAACTGTATTAGAAAACAAGAGAGTAACACTTCATAAGTTCTTTACCTTTAGTTTCAATAAATATTATTGCTGTAATTTCCCACAAAGAACAAGAAATGCCGTAAAATTTGTGTTCGTAAGATAATTACATATGTCCTGCAGATCATTCATTTTATTAAATGAGGCGATTTACAGGGCAATTGTATTAGAGGGAAATTTTAATAAACTACATAAATTATTATCATATTACTGAGAATATAGCTTTTTCTTTGAAATTCCAATAGCCAAATTATAAATTCATTAATTCATTATATGCATTTCAATCTGCGGGAATAAAACTCGGCTGCTTACAAGAATTGGTATGAATCCTCAATGTAATCCGAGTCAAATTTTGCTGAATAACGAGCTCATATAGTTTCATGGTAGAGCGACAAATGTTTAAAATTCTTTTTTAATATTTATATGATGAATGAATTTAAATGATAACAAAACTACATATTCCTAACGTTCCTAATTTCAGAATTAGAGGGAAATACTTGCAACACAAAATTATTAATAAAATTAGAACAAGTATAATTAAATATGAATACAGTTTAAAAATTTTATAAATTTGGGAATGGATTGATTAAAATATTTTTATTTTCGTAAAGACAACATGAGTCTATGTGAATTTTGTTTGCAGATTTATGTATTTTTTTTCTATATATTTACAAAAATTTTAAAATATAAATATGAAAAAAATGTTTTTAAAAATTTATTGCTCAACTAAACACTATCTTGTAGATATATGAGCTCATCATTCAAAAACACTAGGCGTCGCGTCGTTAGATTACATAGAGGATTAGTGGTAATTATAGTAAACGGGCAAGTTTTGTAATTGTTTGTAAATGGCAAATGCAAATTTAAATACTCATAAAAGTTATCAATTTATAATTTCAGTATTAAAATTGCAAAAACAACTTTATTCTCAGTAATGTGGTAATTGATCTACTTATTATAATTCGTGTTTATTATGATTAGGATGTAAATCTCTTCATTTAACAAAATCGTTTTAAATGGATTATTGTATGACACTATGCATAAATATTACAAGTGCAATTAAAGAAATATGGAAGAGTGGGAATATTTTGTGATATAAAGGCAGTTAGTAATAGTGGGCAAATGCTAGTTGCAATATTATTTTGTTTATTAGATTTTATATTGTTTTTATTGGCATTAGCATGAATACTTAAATAAATAATATAACCAGAATAAACATAGTTTTAATTTTTTTATGAATAGCAATTTTATAGCGTTAGTTACACGTAGGTGGATCCTGCAATAGTAAATACTAATAATTAAATATTATTGGAATCTCCTTTTAAAAAAGTGTAATTAACAAATGTTTACAATAGCTAATATTTGTTGAAGCTATAGTTTTATGAAGTCTTCCTCTGTTGTTTGCCATTTCCTACGTTTTTAAAACAATACACAAGATTTACTATGAATTACCAAACTTTATTTTCTATGCGAGTTAAGGTTTAAGAGTCAACTGGGTTCAAGTTGTGAAAGAGATGTTTCAATTCTAGGTAAAGTCAAATCTGCAATATTTTCAGTGTTTACTTGTGATATTAAATAATCCAATTTTTCTATGCTAATTTGCATAATTGCGGAGGGTTTTACAACTGTCTACCCCAATAAATCATTTGCCTGGAACAACAACAAATAGTGAGTAGTTTTGATAGTCACCGCGCTGTAGACGACGACATTAAATAAGTCGGCCAGTGTACACAGGACTGTTGGAGTAATGGTTTGGGGAGGCTATTACTTTATGGTATCGCGATCACCCTCTTCTTTATTAGAGGCAGTATGACAGCTGCCACGTTATGTTCAATGATGTCCTACAAACCACTTTACTACCTTATCTGGATGGCCGTCCCACACGTCCTTTTTCAGCAAGACAACGCACGTCCCATATTGCTCGTCGAATTCATGGACTTTTTCCAAGAAGCAGGCGTTAATGTTTTGCCGTGGCCACCCCATTCACCAGATTTAAACCCCATTGAACATGTGTGGGATACCATGGGGAGGATACTGTCCACTTTGCACCATCCCCCACAGGCTCTAGCCACAGTTACATTCACGGAGTCAATGTTTGATTGGAACGAGGTGGCCACAAGTAGATAATCAACCATCTCATTTTGTCGATGCCTAAACATGTACAGAGTGTACCTAGCTACGGGGTTCGTATGCAAAAAAATTGGAGACTAACTACAAAAAGCCAAAAGCTGCAGTGTGTTCGGAGACACCATGTCGGGACGGCTGCCACAACAACAATATAAAAAAAAACATCATCTACTCTACAATAGGTCTATAGCGAATCCTGAATTTTGGTCGAAATAAATATCTTTAAGTTCACATTTTAAATAAATCTTTGAAAGACGCGACTTCAACGGTGATATTCGATAATAAATAGAATTTATGGCACTTCAAACTTTCCCACTTCACTTCGCGTATTTGAATTGAATATTTAAGGGTCCTTTATTATTTCCTTTTGCCTGTTTCTTTTTTTTTCCGGAGAGGTCCCGAAGTAATATTTAAATAGGGAAAATTCTGCGGTCAAATCGAGTGAATGAAGAAGCATTTAAAGGCAATATATTTGTGCTTCCTGTTATTACTTGTCTGTATTTGTAAGAAAAAAAAATAATCTTAAAGTGCTAAATTTGTTGAAATGGTATCATTATAGATCTATTTTGAATATAAAACAACTATAAGAATTTATCAAGCAAGAGACAGTGTGAATAAACAAGTTATTTAATAAGCGAGTAAAAGTTAATAATAAGAGTCATTGCCTTGGTCCCTAAGAACATGTCAAAAAATTACATAATTATATGCGCCTGACGTGTTTCCATTTTATTGTAGATATCACTATTTTTGGTAAAGGTTAATTCGTTTGGTTTGTAAAAAAATATGATTTCATAAATGTATAGCGCTGTTAATTTTAAAATATTTAATTCTTTAAATAAAGGACGACATGATTCAGAAAATGATGCCCAACCATAGATCTAATAATTTTCTTTTGCAAAAGAAACAATCGCCTGGCATTAGGCGAGTTACCCCAGAAAACAATTCCATACCTCAGACGCGTCTCCACATATGCAAAATAAAATAATTTTAAGCATTGTATGCCCACTTGATTTTTTAAAGACGGTATAGCATATATTGCTGACGATATTCTACCTTCAACCATGACAGTTGTGACTCAAACCGAAAGTAGAATCCATCGTTATTTCCTAAAAAATCCCACTTCACTACATTCCGGTTTGACTTTCCCCATCGTATGTGCAAAGCCACTGATTCAGTTTTATCACAGAACAGTTCTGAAATCTCATAAAACTAGTTTTCCAGCATTCAAGACAAGACCGTGTTTCCTACACAGTTAAGCGTTTCAGAGGCCACTAGATCGTCTAAGACAGATACGCCGTTCGCGGGTTAGAGTGAGATATGATACAGTTTGTATCATCGGCGTATTGGGACAATGTACAAGATGACAAATGAGAAAACAGATCGTTTACGTAGATCAAAAACAACGTGGGCCCTAAAACAGAGCCTTGTGGTACTCCGCATGTTACATTGACATTAGACGACTCAAAAACTTGCTCTATGTTGTCCTTCTCAAATTTCATTGATACTCTAGCCTCCCTTTCCGACAAATACGATTGAAATAAATTATTAAGCAATTCCACGAATTACTAATGAATTGTAATTTATGTAACAACACCGAATGATCTATTACATCAAACGCCTTGGATAGATCGAAGAATATTCCAGTTACAATATGTTTACTATCCAGCTCATTGTAAACTTTATCTAGGGCATTTTGGATGGCAGATGATGTTGATTTTTCCGAAATAAACCCAAATTGAGAATCAGATATTAAGTTGCTTTTTAATAGGTAGTTAGTTAATCGTGCGTTAATTACTTTCTCAATTATTTTTCGAAATACAGAAGGTAGTGAAATTGGTCGATAATTATTTGCAAAAGATTTATTATACCTTTTTGTAATTGAATATTTTACTAATTTTTAAGCTTTAGGGAAAACTCCTTCAGATAGGCAACGATTAATTATGTAGACCAATGGTTTTACGATATCAGCAGATACATGACGTAGTATATAACATAGCACCTCGTCTATACCTGCTGAGTATTTCGCTGCTACAGATCTAATTATATCTATAATTTCGTATTCATTAGTCGGCGTCAAAAACAAGCTTCTTGAGGCAGAAATACCAGTAGAACATAGTGACGGAATCAGTTTGTCTGTGGAGAAGAAACTGCATTTAAACATTTCTACAATTTTATTAGGGTCTGTAACAATATTGCCTGTGTCATCGTGAAACGATTGACACGGTAGTATATTATTGGAAGGCTTCGAAATTTTATTGATAATGCTCCACGCTGTCTTTGACCTGTTATTAGTATTAAATATAAGCTTTTCATGGAACGACGGTTTTGTGTCTTTTACTAAAGCTTTATAGTGATCCCTATTTTTCCTATATATATACTTCAAGTACGTTGGGATCATCACTACTACGCGATAGTTCATATAATTTGCGTACATATTCGGATAATTTTTTTAAATCATTGTTATACCAATTATTTTTATTTGTTAATTTTATTACATATTGTTTTAATGGGAAAGTGATATAAAAATAACATAGAAATGTAGTGTAAAATGCATGAAAGATTTCGTCACAATCACCACCAGAATATACTTCTTGCCAGCTTTCGGCGTTAATAAGCATTTTAAAGTGAGAAATAGCACTAGTTGTGATACGTCTTTCCTAAGTAAATTTTGAAGAAGGTTTTTTAGGTAATTTTATGTGGAGTAATTGAAATCGATGATCGGATCCCAGATAACACGTAAGCTACGCCCCAGCTTGCCACTCGCTAACTTGTACCTTGACCAGACAAGCTTAACAGTAAAAGGTTAATGCTGGGGTTAATGCAAGGTTGCCACAAAGTTATTATATCATGGTACGGTGACTTCGTGTATTCGGCGGAGTGATTCGGCGTCAATCGTTTATCGAGTATTGATTTTTTTTTGGTTTAACCGCCATTCCGCTATTCTGTCATCGACCGCCATTATTTGTTGTGTCCAGTTGTGGTCGTACGCGTTTGAGCTGTTTCAGTATATAATAGTTTAAAACATCATTCATGCAAACGTAAGTATTACCCAATATTTATATATTTACTAGATATGCGTTGTTGCTTCAAGAATATCAATAGTTTATAATTCTAACCGATGATCGAACTGTGTCTGTGTAGAGAGAAACACATGGAGAGTGCGTGGCAGACTCGTCTATAATATTTCTACTAATTTCATTTGGATTTACTACTGTACCGTATATATTATCCGTTCCTGCGAATACGTAGTGTAACGACACTTACAATAGATAAAAAAGAACATGTATTAAATGCCCCAACTATTCATATATTCCTAACCTAATTTTCTACACATAGCGCATAAGCAATGCACTTAGTTTAAAAAATTATAGTTTAATTTGCTAACTGATGCTTGTAGTATAATTTGATTTATATAATTCAAATTATGATAATTAAATTTTGAGGTTTTTTCAGTTTAATGACAGTGTAATAAGATTTTGCAATAAATTCAAAAATAACAATAATTCAAGTATCATAATAATAAGAATATATATATATATGTTCTTAATATAAGAAATCATTCTAATGTTATCAAATATTTTAGGAACAACTGACAGTGAGGCCACAATTAAATTAAACCCGCATATGTGGAGGTCTTAGAGATTTTCTCATAGCAGGTGTGTAGAAACTAAAAGGGATACGGTTTAAGGTTTGGCCAACAGACTGCACAATACAACAGGCATATATAGTAACTAATAAGGATTAAGAGGAAATCAATTTCATAATTATGAAATTCTTTTCAGCGATATAGAAGTTCTATGACATTAGTAAACATCAAATAGTTTGAAACTCTTCTTGGAGAAAAGTCCCAAAAAAAAATTTTAAAAAATTACAGATTCATATTTGAATAAAACCAGGAAGGAACGTTAAAGTTTGACATCAACTCCTAAAAAAGCACTAGAGGACAATATTGCGGAAATATTCTCTACAGGGAAAGCTTAAAAACCCTTTCCAGAAATGAAATGCTTAAAATTATTTTGGTGGTATTTATTAATAACCACTCAGTATAGAAAAATAAGATAGTTTGTATTTTGTAGTAACGAGGGAAACAGTTACTTTTCATAATATCCACGACAACTTGTCGACTTTTGGAAAACTGATAGCCGTTTTCCTTGTCTTCCCATCTCTGGCTATGGTTTAATTTTTTAATAGTGTCCTTTTTTATTACAGAGAATCGCGGCAACACGATGGTAACGGAAAATAGATATAGTGTTGTTTCTTATATAAATATAAAAACCAACTAATATGTATAATAAAATATGTAGAAGTTTGTTTTTTGTTATAAAATACGCTGAAATTATCTAATTTTATTGAATGAATTTTACTTGATGCAACAGATGTGATTGGAAAACAATTAAAATATTTTAGGAGAAGATGGCACGGCATGCGAAAATAAAAAAGAAATGCAAATTATATCTAATTTACTAAAATTCGTCTCTGAGATTTGTTTAGTAATAATTTTGTAAAAAACATTTTTGGAAACACTTGGAATTACATAAAGTTTATTTGTACGAAATTTATTTTGGTTTCAGTTTGCTGGTTATATCTTTCCTTAAAATATTTCACGGTAATATTTCAAAGTCACATGAAGAAGAGGTCATATAACCAACTCCTTTCTTGAACTATAGCCAAGCGTTAGAGAAAGCTTATACAAACCTTGATAAAAGCTACAACAATCAAAACAATAGGAATTGGATATTATTTCTTCATTTTCTTGTTTTAGGTCAAAAATATGGAAAAGTACATTAATAAGGACATTTCACTTTTGGATTTCAAACCAGCCTTTTTCAAGTATACATATAAAAATATAAATGGCAGAAATAACTGTAAAATATAAAGTAAATTGTTTTAATAAATGAAAAATCATAATTCAAAATTCATAGTAAACAATGTTTGTTTTATTAAAAAAAAAAAAGTACACCATTTATAATTTATATTTTTACATTATATCTTGAAAAGCTCTCTGAAATTAAAACGAAAACGTCCTTAAATGACATTTCTACACTGTTTGAGAGCTAGAAAACCAAGAAAAAGAAGAATTAATATCCAATTCCTATTTTGTTTGACTGCTTACAAACTTATATCAAAGGTTGTACAGGCTTTCTCTAAAGCTTGGCTCAAACATTGCCAATTCCAACTTGTCATAAGCTTTTACAGACAAGCTTATGGGAACCTTGCCATGGTAACCTTGTCACATGCTTTTACAGAAAAGCTTAACCTGTAACCTTGCTTTGGAAAAACCTTGTCCTGTGTCAACTAGCAAGCTTGTCATAACCTTGCAGCAAGCTTGCACCCTTGCCATAACAAGCATGTTGACAAGCTTTTTCCGTTGTCGGAACAACTTTTACAAAGGCTTGTATAAACCTTAAATTGTTATCTGGGATATCATAGATTCACCATTGTAAAAGTGTAAAAGTTGTAGTCTAGATACAATTTTATGTTTCATATACATAAGTCCGAACAAAACCGTTGAAAGTTGTTAATTTATTCTAGGAAGACGAGCCTTTTTTCGTCCATCATATTTCCTAACCGCATAAGATTCGATAATCAGTCTGTCTTTATGAAAAATAAAATAAATCTGCTTATGTAGCTCAACTCTTAACCAAAGAAAAGAATATACCCGCAAAAACTCTGAGTAGCTAATCTTAATATTGGACCTGAGAAATGTACCAGCCGCAGCTGGGAACTTCATTTAATTTCAATTAAAATTTCATCCGCCCATCGATTAGTTCGCCTATAAAGCATTTGAACTCAGAGAATAAAATATTTTAAGTTTTAAGGGCCGTTAAATTTAAGTATTATAAAACGTACAGGAGGGTCCAACACTTTTCGACCCCCATACATAATAAATTAAGCGACTGTCTCGTTTAAAATACGCCCAGGATTTAGTGCCTTACTTGAAATTTATATCCCCGAGCCGTTTGAACTCAACGCCCAAACAAGAAAACAAGAGCGAACTAATTATTTAAATATTAACTTAACAATAATGGAATTACACGGTGCCGTATATAAACACACACACGCTGTGTACGTTACAACGGAAATAAATTGACCTCGCGGGAGCATTTTGAGGTACGGTTATTCAATTTAGAAGGAGAATGTTGAAATTTTACATTGTAATTAAGATCAATTACGGATTTTAGCTTCCAAATTTTATAAAACAAACCTCAAACAGGGGAAGCCACACTACATCAACTCGCTAATTAGTTCAAAAGGTAATTTTACTTATTCTTTTGTTTAATAACCCTAACTATAATAATAACAAAATGAGCCTACAGTTTCATAGCAATGGAATTACACGCATACATATTTCAAACTATGTTAATGTTGTTCAATTATTTCAAAAAGCTATTCAAAAGGCATTTCCCCGTATCCAAACTTTTCCCTAGTAGAGTAGCCGTGTGCTAGCTTCCATAAAATAATAATAAAACAAAGAGAGCAAAAATAATATCACGGCTTCTCATTATTAGTGTTGAAATTATTTCGGAACAAATTATAACAACTTTACTAAAAATTGCTGATTTTGGTAACCGCGAAGTTTGTCATTCCTCTGGGTTGTTACGTTTATTTTACGACCCGGAGTGTATTTTTTCCGGTTCTTATTTTTAGTATTGACAAAGGACACCGAGTGCTGCAATCGCCTTACGTAACATGGTGTTGACCAATCAGGAGAAGCCGGGATGTATTTACGTATTCTTGATTAAAAATAAATACAATGAGATTCAAAAAGATTGTCAATTCAGGGTGTAGGTATATGCCGCGTGTTTGTAATGAAGGTTTGAACTAAGTCAGTGTTGAAACACAAGAAAGTAAAGGGATCTGTCATAAATAAGGAAAACGTAACCTATATTTGAACTCGCATTATATAAAACGACTATAGATTGGTGTTCTGCTTGTAAAAATGAAATGTAATTAATTAACTTACTAAATTATGATTTTATAATTCAGTACTAACTGGTGTTTAACTAAATTTATTTATTACTTTAAATTATAACATACAATTAGTATAATTATTAAGTGACAAAACTGCAACTCTCAGTTCTTCTATGGTATGCATGCGGTTTCTATAGATCCTATTTTTTAGATAGCCGAACATGAAGTAATACTAATGGGGTTAGATCAGGCGATCTTGGTGGCCATCTTTGTGCTCTAACGAACCTGCCAGCCAAAAACTGTTGACGATATTGGCAGGTTTGTCGAGCAGTATGTGCTGGAGTATTATCGTGCTGAAAATAACCTGCTTCAAGCTAATTTTCTTGTAACTTTGCAATAAACAATTCCAACATCTGTTGGTAACGTTGGGCTGTTACAGTTTCCTCGAAGAAAATTGGCCCTATTATTCGTTGCTTGGACATAGCTAACCAAACTCCAACTTTTATGGGATGCAATTGCGTTTCTCGAAATTCGTGTGGATTTTCTGAAGACCAGATACGATAGTTTTGTGAATGATATAGCCTGTTTAGATAAACCAGGCTTCATCCGAAAAAATGATTGTTTAGCAAGTCATCGTCCCTTAAATTGTTATTAAACCAATGACAATATTCCAATCGCCTATCGTGATCTAATGGTAATAATTCCTGTACCGTAGAAACTTTATAGGGATGAAAATGTAACTTTCTTTTGACAGCTCGTTGCGCTGAAGTGTATGATAAGCCTATAAAATTATAAAATGTAATAAACTATTTCACTTAATGTTAATATTGATTTTTTACCTGTTTGTTGAGCTAATTACCACAGATAAATTCCCTTATTTTCTTACAGTATTCAGAAATACTATTGTTGGTGATATTAGATGTAAATATAAACGGTTTACGAAAAATTATAAGATAATAATCGAAAGATACTACAACACGCACGCCAATGTCGCTAAATGTCAAGAAAATTCATTTAATGTATGAAATTTGTATGTAGCTAACTTCGCTCATTACATTGGTAATAAGAATAGATAATTTTTTTCTGGAAAACAGTTTTTTTATTACGACAATCATTTTGAATCTCATAGTATGGACGTATACGTGGTTCTCCGAGAGACACTTCCCGTCTTTTGTTTTCGTTAGGGCTCTGGCCTACGCGCGTTCTGTTTGTGCTTAATTCAAAATTATGGTGCTTTATTACTATATGTTTCATGTTGTTAAAACACAAGTAAAGGAGCGGATTCTACCATTATAAGTGGACGTAAGTATCGTTGTATAATAGTAAAAGTAAATAGTGATGTAAATAATTCTAAAACATTTTCTGTGAAAATCTATGTGAATAATTAATTTTCATAATATCTAGTATAAAATATTTATTTCTTTTGCAGAGATTTGAAGTTTGTACTAGACAAGCATGACTGATATCAAATATGAAAGACTAAGACACAGCTATGGATGTTTGTGATGTTTACTTCAGTAATGAAATGAAGTTAATTGCAAGTAAGAATAGGAAAAATCTTAGAGGAGACACTGTACCCGATCTATTGCTTCCTCATCGTAAGCTTTCTTTGTTATAAATAGTTGCAAAGGTATATTATATTTAAATTTTCTTAGGTAAAATTGAAGAAGACGTTGTGAGCAACGTATTTGAGCAATCGGCTGCAATGTCTGGTGACAATATGGAGTCGGCAATGTCAAACTACTTGTAGTGCGTTTGTAAATTCATTTAAGAAGTTAATAATAATAAATTTTACGTCAATTACGAAAATTAAAACGATGAAGCTTTGACTTCATTAAAACAATATATATATATATATTTGAAAAGGAGTACCGACCGGAACTTCGTTGAAGAATAAAGTAAGTTATATGGGTAATACGGTTCTTAAAATAAAATGTGCTAAATCCCTCAATATTTCGTTATATATATTTATAACTTCATCAGGAGGAACATCTACAATATTATATAAGAATATGAATCAATAGTAATGAAATATTTAAAATAATACTTACAAAGTTAAAATATAATAATCAAATTATATGTATTATAAATTTAGAATTTTTAAAAAGTCAAAAAACATTTATGTAAACAAGGTAATGTTACTATGTATTTTGTAAGATGTTGCAAATAAATATGTTGAGTTTTATTAGTGTCTGTTTTGAAATAATTGAATTTTGAATACTGTTAATATGAACCATTTCTAGAAATAACCGCTATTTGTAATTATTTTCAACATCAAGAATTTTAGTATTGTCATAATTAAAAATTGTGGTCTAAATTTTGAAAATGTAAAGACAAGGCACATGAAGTTTACCTATACGACTATCACTTTTATGTTGGGTTATTCTATTTCTTTAGCATTTGCGAAGTTTGACCAATATAACAACCTTGACAATCACAACAAGGAATATTATATACCAAATTACTTTGGTCCAGAAATTGGTATCTTGTCTTTAGTTTTTGTGAAGATTTGTCTTATGGTTGTTTATATATACTTTGCAATTTTGATTATTTTTAAAATCTTTAAAATGTTTTAATTAATTTATTAGTTAAACCTTCTACGAAGGTATATTATATATTTAAAAGTAGTAGTTGTATAAGTATTTATCTGTTCATGGTAAGGAATTTGGGAGAATAAATTAATTTGGAAAGAATATTTTTTAGGTAGTCGCGTTATTGGAAAAAAATTTTAAATAACTTCTTTAAATTGTCGGTAAGAAATCTTGTATCGCTAATTTGTGTAATTCTGTTTTCATAGCAATCACAGTATTATATTTCTGATTTATAGGATGATTAGAGTAAAGTTAATAAATCTACCAGAGTATGTCGGTTTTTGATACCAATCTAAAATGATAATGTTTATTCTGATTTATAAACTTTTGGTATCAAGAAAAGGTACATAACAATCATTTTCAATTCAGCAGTGAATTGTAAATGATTATTATACGAATTAAATATATTTAAGTAATATCTACTCTATCATTAGGTATTGAACAAATAATGTCATCAACAATTTAAAAATAAATGGAATTTTGAAGGTAATTTAGGTATAACAGCATCTAATAAACAATCCATAACAATCATTGCCAAATTGGACTAATTGGGAACCCATTGGTGTACCAAAAATTTGTAGATAATATTTATTCATAAAAGAAAAAAAAACAATTATTACAAAAACAAAACGTAATAATAGTATTAAAATTATCTTTCGAAATTGTAGTGTGGTGGTTCAATTAAAGACCATTTTTGTATCAGAATATCAATTACTAAATCTTTGGGAATGTTTGTAAATAATGACATAGCATCTAAAGATATCAACATAAATTTGAGGTATAATCATTCCTTTAATAGTACTAACAAAAGTGAAAGTATTTTAATATTATAAAGTATTTTCAGAGAAGGCAAAGTAAGAATGTTTGATAAAAATTTTGCTAAATTATATGTAACACAGTTAACCGAGCTAACAATTGAAACGCATCGGTATATTCTGTTTATGTATTTTAGGTAAGCAATATAATTTCATGTACTGCTTTATTATGTAGTTATATGTTTAGCATCATTATCACTTATTTCTTTTTTGTTTTTAATTTTTTTATAAGTTCATTATGTCTTCTCTGGTAACCGAAGTTGATCTCTGTCTAAAATCTTATAAGTTCTTGTATCATTTAAAAGTAATTCTGTTTTTTCTATATAGTCTTTTATTCATTGCTACACATCACCTTGTCAGCTTGTAAAATATATAAATTTGGATGGTCTTTTAAAAATTTTTTGTTTTTTCAAATGTTTGTGTAATACATGAATTTGGAAGAATTTAGATTTGTTTAAATGATTTGTGACATTATTAGTTATTCTTGCTCTATTAAATTTATTTTGTTTTCTGGTAGATCATCAACCATACACTCAACATCAGCTAAAAATCTTTTGCATTAAATTGTTTTCCACTAACGGAACACTAAATTTAGGACCTAAAGATAAAAAGTCAGATATTTCTTTAGGTATATTAACAGCAGACACATTCATAAACCATTTACTGTTATCAAGAAAATATTTTTTTGATTATTCTATAATTCATTAACTTTTGAAATTTATTAATAAGTAGTAACTTTACCTTATTAAATCTATTTGAAAGATTGAAACAATTGTTTTTGAAATTATTAAAGATTTGTGAAGTATCACATTAGAAATTTGACTTTTTAACAAATTAATGTTGTTATTAATTGTAGATATGCTCTTATAAGTGATTTAATTTCTAAGCTAAGAATTTTATTCCCCAACCTGTTTGTAAAAATTTGAAAATTTCCAGTGACAGCTTCCAGTCATTAGTTGTCAATAACTGACATATGTTCTTTATATTGTGTTGTATATGGCCTGGAATTACATTCTGTCTTCTACATCTTCCCAAAAAGTGTTTTCTGTTCAACTGGTTGGCTAATTTAATATTTAAGGATGCCCATTGTTTCATCTTCCTCATAATATCGTAACCATAATTCTTGGATATTTCGAGATAAAAACCCATCTGGAATATTATTTGAAAAGGAGTACCGACCGGAACTCGTTGAAAATAAAGTAATATATTGGTAATACGCTTAAAATAAAATCTAAATCTTATCTTTAGATGCTATGTCATTATTTACAAACATTCCAATAGATTTAGTAATTGATATTCTGATACAAAAATGGTCTTTAATTGAACCACACACTACAATTTCGAAAGATAATTTTATACTATTATTACGTTTTGTTTGTAATAATTGTTATTTTTCTTTTATGAATAAATATTATCTACAAATTTTTGGTACACCAATGGGTTCCCCAATTAGTCCAATTTTGCAATGATTGTTATGGATTGTTTATTAGATGCTGTTATACCTAAATTACCTTTCAAAATTCCATTTATTTTTAAATATGTTGATGACATTATTTGTTCAATACCTAATGATAAGGTAGATATTACCTTAAATATATTTAATTCGTATAATAATCATTTACAATTCACTGCTGAATTGGAAATGATTGTTATGTACCTTTTCTTGATACCAAAGTTATAAGATCAGAAAATAACATTATCATTTTAGATTGGTATCAAAAACCGACATCTTCTGGTAGATTTATTAACTTTACTCTAATCATCCTATAAATCAGAAATTATATACTGTGATTGCTATGAAAACAGAATTACACAAATTAGCGACACAAGATTTCTTAACGACAATTTAAAGAAGTTATTTAAAATTTTTTCCAATAACGGCTACCCTAAAATATTCTTTCCAAATTAATTTATTCTCCAAATTCCTTACATGAACAGATAAATACTAATACAATACCACTTTTAAATATTATAAATTACCTTTCGTAGAAGGTTTAATAATATAAGTAATTAAACATTTAAAGATTTTAAAAATATCAAAATTGCAAAGTATAATATAACAACCATAAGAACAATCTTCACAAAAACTAAGACAAGATACCAATTCTGGACCAAAGTAATTTGGTATATAATATTCCTTGTTGTGATTGTCAAGGTTGTTATATTGGTCAAACTTCGCAAATGCTAAAGAATAGAATAACCAACAATAAAAGTGATAGTCGTATAGGTAAACGTTCATGTGCCTTGTCTTTACATTTTCAAAATTTAGACCACAATTTTAATTATGACAATACTAAAATTCTTGATGTTGAAAATAATTACAAAAAGCGGTTATTTCTAGAAATGGTTCATATTAACAGTAATCAAAATTCAATTAATTTCAAAACAGACACTAATAAACTCAACCATATTTATTGCAACATCTTACAAAATACATAGTAACATTACCTTGTTTACATAAATGTTTTTTGACTTTTATAAAAAATTCTAAATTTATAATACATATAATTTGATTATTATATTTTAACTTTGTAAGTATTATTTTAAATATTTCATTACTATTGATTCATATTCTTTATAATATTGTAGATGTTCCTCCTGATGAAGTTATAAATATATAACGAAATATTGAGGCGATTTAGCATTTTTATTTTAAGACCGTATTACCCATATAACTTACTTTATATATATATATATGGACCCCAAATACAATAGTGTTTCTGTTTCAATAGAACCTTCAGTTAGCTTGTGGGGTATTTGGCGAAGAAAATTTTAAAAATTATGTAAAAGTTTATGCTAAATGTATGGATGTTTTAAAGTATTTTATACCTAAATATTGGATAAACAATATTATCTTGCAAATATTAATGGATAAATTAAATAAATAGGTATTGTACAATTTTAATTGTTCACAACATAATTTATTCAATATTTTTTATAAGGCTGCTTACTGTTTTAAATTTACATACAATAATATTTTAAAGAAAGTAGACACTATTTTTTTAATATAGAGATAATATTAAAAAATAGTGTTTCCAGTATGTAATAAAGGTAAATGGTTAGGAAGATATGTACAATTTTTACTGATACCTTAAGTATATTTTGAATATTATATGTATATTGAAATATATATCTTTTCAGATTTGTTTAAATTATTTATATACCTCATGATGTGCAATTATGATCAATGTTTATTTCAAGCATATATTACATTACCAGACTAATAGAGTGTCATTTCTAACTTATCTTTTAATCACCTTTACTCTAACATTTTTTAAGTTTATTTTTGTGTAAATTAGTTATTTATGTGAAACCATCAGTAGTTTCTACTATTGAGACATATAGTATAGTAGAAACTACTGTTGATTTTACATAAATAACTGATTTTCACACCTTCTGGCATATTTTCAAATTAAATTTAAATTGAATATACCCCGCCACAATCCATTTCAATATAGTGCTCTGTGTCCGTTGTCATAACTAAACTTTAAGAACGTCATGCGAGCAGAGAGTTGCATGCATAGATCTACAGCATAGCCTCCTCAATGACGCATGCACCAGCCGCGCCTGATGTAAAGCTTAAATTTATAACGCAGTATTATTAATTTCAAAATTTTAAATTACTCATTTGGCTAATTAATGTTTCTCTTTTCTATATATAAATTTCAATAATAGTAAATTTTAGTGTTAAAGTTATGACATAATGACGAAATTGTAAATAATTGATACATGATTTGTTATAATAGTGAAAATTATTTATTTCGATAATAAATCTTGTTATTACTTAATCAAAGATCGTATATATTTTTTCATCATAACAATGACATATTTCGTTCTGTTGATGAAAATTCACTCAATGAACGTTGATTATTGATATCACATCCAATATTTTTCTCATTGTACATTAGAACATTCTGTACACAGCTTCAAGCAGAATTAAGAGGTACACAACCAATATTTAAAATTTATTCTTTTTCATATAGTTACAAAAGATATGTGCTGTATATATTTTCAACGTTACATATTTTTTTCCAATTTCCGGTTTCGGGATTATCCCTTGTTAGTTAACTGCAGGGCATCTTTCTACCTCTTTTACAATTTCCCCTTATTTTCCGATCTCATTCTGGAGTTTTGTGTATCCTACACGGGGCAACTACACTTCATGAAATGCATTAGGTTTCCCGGGCACCCAAAGGGAAAGTTGCCAGGGTGGTATAAACCAGGTTAGACCCCTTTGCGGTTGCCTCAACAACAACTCACTCTAACAGTTTCACTTAATTAATATGTAAGAATATGCAACGGCTTAAATCATTTTCCGTAGCTATCTTTTGATAGGAGTAAAACGTCCGATTTACTGATAAATTGTACAATTCTCCCATTGGCCCTGTTAATATAATAATTAATATTATAGTCAAAGAAACAGATTGAATTCAGACTGAAAAAATTGTAATTCCTTTTATAACTTCCCAGATAACAATTTAAGGTTAATACAAGCCTTTTTAAACGTTGTTCCGACAAGGGAAAAAGGTTGTCAGCAAGCTTGTTATGGCAAGGGTGTAAGCTTGCTGCAAGGTTATGACAAGCTTGCTAGTTGACACAGGACAAGGTTTTTCCCAAGTAAGGTTACAGGTTAAGCTTGTCTGTAAAAGCATGTGATAAGGTTACCATGGCAAGGTTCCCATAAGCTTGTCTGTAAAACGATATGACAAGGTTGGAAGGACAATGTTGAGCCAAGCTTTAGAGAAAGCCTGTACAAACCTTGATAAAAGTTTGTAACAATCAAAACAAAATAGGAATTGGATATTAATTTCTTCTTTTTCTTGGTTTCTAGGTCATAAAAATATAGAAATGTACATTAAGGACGTTTCGTTTTAATTTCAAGAGCTTTTTCAAGATATATGTAAAAATATAAATTATAAATGGTATACATTTTTTTTATTTAATAAACAAAACATTGTTTACTATGAATTTTGAATTAATGATTTCATCATTTATTAAACAATTTACTTATAAGTTACACCATTTACAATTTATATTTTTATATTATACTTGAAAAAAGCTTTTGAAATCAAAGTGAAACGTCCTTATTAATGTACATTTCCATATTTTTGACCTAAAAACCAAGAAAATGAAGAAATTAATACCCAATTCCTATTTTGTTTTGATTGTTGTAAGCTTTTATCAAGGTTTGTATAAGCTTTCTCTAAAGCTTGGCTATAGTCAAGGAAAGGAGTTGGGTATATGACCTCTTCTTCATGTGACTTTGAAAATTACTAAAATATTTTAAGGAAAGATATAACCAGCAAGCTGAAACCAAAATACAAAAAACTTTATGTAACTTCCAAGTGTTTCCAAAAATGTTTTTTACAAAATTATTGCTAAACAAAACTCAGAGAGAATTTTAGTAAATTAGATATAATTTGCGTTCTTTTTATTATTTTCGGATGCCGTCCATCGTCCTAAAATATTTTATTGTTTTCAAAATCACATCTGTTTGCATCAAGTAAAATTCATTCAAATAAAATTAGAATTTCAGTATTTAATAATAAAAAAAAAAACTTCTACATATTTATATATACATATTTAGATTGCGTTTTTATATTTAATAGAAACAACACTAAATCTATTTTCCGTTGCCATCGTGTGCGCGCGATTCTCTGTAATAAAAAAACGACAACTATTAAAAAATTAAACAATACCAGAGATGGGAAACAAGGGAAACGGCTATCAGTTTTCCAAGAGTCGACAAGTCGTCGTGGATATATGAAAAGTAACTGTTTCCCTCGTTACTACAAAATACAAACTATCTTATTTTTATATCTTAAGTGGTTATTAAATAAAATACTCACCAAAAATAATTTTAAGCATTTCAGTCTTCTGGAAAAGATTTTTTAAGCTTTTCCCTGTTAGAGAATGATTTGCCGCAATATTGTCCTCTAGTGGCTTTTTTAGGATGTTTTGATGTCAAACTCTTAACGTCCTTCCATGGTTGATATCAAATATTGAATCTGTAAATTTTTGTTGAATTAATTCAATAAATGAACATGGTTTCGGACTTAAAAAAACAGGTAATAATTTAAATAATATCAATTACTCACCAACTTTTTTTCTCCAAGAAGAGTTTTCAACTATTTGATGGTTTACTAATGTCATAGAAGCTTCTATATTCGCTGAAAAAGAATTTCATAAGTTATGAAATTGATTCTCCTCTTAATCCTTATTAGTTACCATATAATGCCTGTTGTATTGTGGCAGTCTGTTGGGCCAAACCTTAAACCGTATCCAATTTTAGTTTCTAAACACTCTGCTATGAAAGAAAAATCTTCTAAGACCTTCCACATTACGCCTGGTTTAATTTAATTTGGTGACGCTCATTACTGTAATCGGTCCTAAAAAATATTTGATAACATTAGAATGATTTCTTGAAATAAGAGATACAAATACATATATATAATTTCTTATTAATTATAACACTAAATTTATATGTGTATTTTGAAGTTATTTAAAATTCTATTACACTGTCATTAAAACTGAAAAAACCTCAAACATTTAATTATTCATAATTTTCTGATTATATAAAATCAAATTATACTACCAAGCTATCTAGTTAGCAAATATAAACTATAACTTTTTAACTAAGTGCATTGGCTTATGCGCTTATGGTGTAGAAAATTAGGTTAGAATTATATGCAATAGTTGGGGCAATTGGGGCAGACACAGTTCAATTCATCGGTTAGAATTATAAACTATTGATATTCTTGAAGCAACAACGCATATCTAGTAAAAGATATAAAATTAGGTAATACTTACTTTTGCATGAATGATGTTTTAAACTATTATACACTGAAACAGCTCAAACGCGTACAACACAACTGGACACAACAAATAAGGCGGTCGATGACAGAAAAGCGGAATGGCGGTTAAACCAAAAAAAAAATCAATACTCGATAAACGATTGACGCCGAATCACTCCGGAAATACACGAAGTCACCGTACCTGATATAATAACTTTGTCGCAACCTTGCATTAACCCCAGCATTAACCTTTTACTGTTAAGTTTGTCTGGACAAGGTAAAGTTAAGCAAGTGGCAAGCTTATCGTAAGCTTACGTGTTATCTGGGTTTGTTGTACCGAAATAATGGATAAACATATTTCTTCACTTACCAAACTGTTATAATGGCATCTTTTGTGAAGATAACTTGGGTGATTTTATACACTTACCTGAAACAAAGAAATAAATGATGATAAGAAAACAATATGTTAACGTATACAAGAGTTATATTATTAATATAGACGCGCGGAATTTATGTATGACTCGCTCGTCGCAACACACAATACACATCGAGTAGATCTGCAGAAGATACTGAACAAACGCGTTGAATTACATGTGATTCGCTCAATGTTACATAATTATGCTGTAGGAAGTAGACGCTAATTTAACGTATTTTACAATTTACAATTTTCATTAATACTACCTCAAGTTGTGCTTTCAAAATATAAATAATAATATTTATTGCCCAACAGTACAAGTGGACATATTAAAAACAATGTACAAATTAACATAAACATGTATATTAAATCAAATTAAATCAGGTTAAATGTATTTGTAGAACATATGAAATAGAAAAAAATATATAGTTAATGATTTGAAATTCATCTAAGTATACTGGGTGAGTTTTTTATCTTGAGACAACGGAATATCTCTAAAACACTGCATCAAATCAAAAAAAGATCTTAATAAGATTTGTTATAATGTAGGGGGCTCACTGAATGGTGCCGCACTCGATCCCCCCCCCCCCCACCTCCAAGTGGGAAGGGGGACAACTTTGAAATCTTAAATCGGGACCCCCATTTTGTATTGCAGATTCGGATTCTACGCCATCAAGTATGTAGTTTTTGTTTGAAACTTTTTTTTCGATTCGTAACAGATCCGGCTATCTGAATCAGGTTAGTAATTTAATATGTAAATATAAAATGCGCTATCGTTAAATCTCTGTACATACATATATAAGAACATAAGTGAAAGAATACTCTTACTTTAACATACATATGTTTACTCACTTTTTCCTTTTAGTATTTATAGAGTAACCTTATTAATAATTTATTTTAAACAACAGATCTGCATTTTTAACATAAATTTAGAGTATTTCTTATCTTGTTGTTTTTTTTCCTATTACACATGCAATTTCCCTATGTGTAACGTTATAAAACAAATTGTCAATGTATTGGTAAATGGCGAGTAGGCAACCAGATATACCTCCATCTAAACCAGTTATTATTTTATTTTAATGATTGATTTGACGTATGACATATTCTGAATTTTTTTGTTATTTATTTCATTATTGATTAAGGTATTTCAAACCCGTAATAAACGTTATTAGCTAAATAACTAAAATAATTGTTTTTTCAGTAATAACTACAAAAAATTATGTATATATATATATTAAATCAGTTTATTCTCCTTAAATGTAATTGAATGGTTGAAGCAACCAACAAGCTCTAGCACAGTGACTATCCGTCACTAGCAGTCACTAGTAGAAGCTTAATAAGACATTGACAATGTATGAATGTTGTCGATTCAACTAAAAAACTCTGTTATGTTTACAAGTTCGAAATTATTTATGAACGAGAAGTATTCATGCACATATTGGAGGACTTCTGAAGAGTAAATGGAAGAAGTTTTAGTCAACATAGTTGAAATAGTTAACCATAACAAGTAGTATACTTATTAAGAGGCTTCGTATAAGCTATTTAACAATTGCAATGTTGAGGAATTTGTCAAGAGATTTAGATTATCAGAGAAATATCAGTGGTTACTAAAGAATGAAAAATTCGATTTCACTGCTCCCAGTGCAACGCCTTGAGTTGCACAGCTACGGCAGTTTGAGAGGAGAATGATGGTGTTTCATCCTGTTCCCACAAAATCTACATTCAGATTCCTTTGCGAATTCAAGCTTACTCAGATGTCCTTTCAGTCTATCAATGGCCCTAAAAGTATCCTGTTAATAGGGCGAACGTTGTTCTTACTCCCAGGTTGATGCATTCTGTAAACCTCTTTAAGTTATTAATCCCCAGAGAAATTTACTTTGCTTCATTCCCTGGAGATTTCCCAGTAACTGGATTTCTCTGCTCCATTTCTATTGTTTAGATTTCTTCAGTATTGTACTGCTACTTAACCCGCAAAAGGGTTCAGAGCCCTATAAAAGGCATTCCAGCCCCCTTTTTTTTGCGAGAATTATCCGTATTTCGTTTCCTTCCCACTCCTGTGTGACCCGGAACCGCACAGAAGGGTTTACTTTATTCTTTTGCCTAGGCTCATTTAAATTCCCAGGGCATTCCCAGACCATCTTTGGAACTGGATTTCATATGAGTTCAGCGCCTTTGACGGCTGCTTGACTATCAGACATGATGATAATCTCCTGCTTTCGATAATTATATACCATATTGAACTGAACACATCTTTCAATAGCGTGTATTTCCGCCTGAAATATATTTGGATATTTCCCAAACTTTTCGAAACATGTGTGTTTCTAGGCCCATAATATTCCTATTTCCAGTTCCCTCTGCCGATTGGAGCCATCAGTATACCATTTGATGGCGCTTCTATTCAATTCAAGATTGGTGGTTATGCTCTCCATCGCCCTTGTTATGAGCTTTATGATGAATTCCTTCACAAAGCTGAAATTTTTTTAACAATAAGTCATCCCGGGGCATATCCCAGGTTTTGATCACCGTCAAGAGATTGAGGTCTAATCATCACAGGAAGGTTACTTTATACCTTTTGCCTAGTTCGTTTAATTTCTCTAGGCGTTCCCAGACCATCTTGGAACTGATTTCATATGAGTTCAGCGCCTTGATGGCTGATGGACTATCAGACATGATAATCTCCTACTTTCGATCATTTCTATCAATACTGAACTGGACGCATCTTTCAATAGCATCGATTTCCGTCTGGATGATACTTGGGTATTTCCACAAGCTTTTGAAGCACTTGGTTTCATTCATATATTCCTGCACCGTTTTGGAGCCATCAGTGTACCACTTGATGGCATTTCCATTTAATTTCAAGATGGTGTTATGATCCCACTCGCTCTTGTACTTTACTAGCTGTGAGTGAATATCTTTTTACAAAGCTGAATTTTTTTGACATATCATCCCAGGGCATGTTCCTGGGTTGATCACCGTCAGGAGATTGAGACCTATGGCTAATCGTTCCCTCCTTGAACATTCTCAGTGTGGTTCCATTGAGAAAACCACTTGTGCATTTCTTTTAATAGTAAATTGGCATTATTTTCACTTACATCGATATCCGGATGACACACGATTGAGCTGATATCATCACCATACATTACTAAATTAAAATCTCTTAGATAGTGAGTTATATAATTAATAATAAATATCAGAAACAAAACAGGTCCCAAAACACTGCTTTGAGAACACCCCTAATTAACCAGTATGCTTGTTATTTTATAAAATAGACTTTACCGCTGTTGTGTATGCAACTTGTGTAACTAGTTAGTCTCAATAAAGTAGTACAACACAACGCACGTTGTTTTCTGATCTTTGGACCAGATACACATCATGGTGCTGCGGTTGTAAAAAAAAAGAAAGAAAGTAAAAATGGAAGGTTTCAAAACGCCAAAGAGTTTGATAATTGACGATAACATAGTGAACAACTGGAAAAAGTTTGTGCAGAGTTATGAAATATATTTATTAGCTTCAGGGAGTAATAAACCCGAAGGGGTGAAAGAAAATGAATTGTTTAATACATTCAATCTAACGGACGAGGATAAAAAAGATGTAAAAAAAATAAAGAAGGCGTTTGAAGATTATATAAATCCGATACTTCACGAGAAGATGGTTGTGTAATCGATGGGGAATCAATTGTTCAACCCACTAAGAACAACCCTTAGTTAGCATTTACCAGGAAAAGAAATCCAATCTTAGAACCATAAAAATGGATGGGCAAAATATAGAATGGGAGAGCAGAAGTTAAATATCTAGGCCTTACCCTAGACAATAAAACTTCTATGGAACAAACATGAAATTTGAAGGTAACCAACAAGGCCAAAGAGCTCTGATGTGGTGCAGAAACTTTCGCAGGGAAAAACTTGGGGATGCAAACCAAAAATACTGGCTTTGGAGTATACAGCGATAGTGAGACCGATCATTCACCTATCATCCAGTAGCATGGAGCAAAAGAACTAATCTGGCCAACGCGATGAATATAACCTCTCGAAAGTGCAAAGTACTAGCATGTGTTATGCATAACGGGAGCTATGAGAAACCTGCCCAACAGCAGCTATTGAAGTAGTATTGGATCTTGCCCCCTCCACATAGTAGTAGAGGTGTGGCGAAAAGAACCGCACTAAGAATGGTCAAGGAGGAATGATTAGACATAGGCCTCAATCTCCTGACGGGTGATCAACCTGGGATATGCCCCGGGATGATATGTTAAAAAATATTAGCTTTGTGAAAGAATTCACCATAAAAGCTAAGTAACAGGAAGCGAGGGGATCATAACACCATTCTTAAACTTGAATAGAAATGCCATCAAATGGTACAACTGATGGCTCCAAAACGGCAGAAGGAACTGGAATAGGAATATATGGGCCTAGAACTACCATATTCGAAAGCTTGGGAAAATAACCCAAGTATATTTCAGGCGGAAATACACGCTATTGGAAGATGTGTTCAGTTCAATATGGATAGAACTATCGGAAGCAGAAGAATATCATCGTGTCTGATAGTTCAAGCAGGCCATCAAGGCGCTGAGCTCATATGAAATCAGCTCCAAGATTGGTCTGGGAATGCCTAGGGAAACTAAATGAGCTAGGGCAAAAGAAAATAAAGTAACCCCTCCTGTGGGATTCCGGGTCACACCAGGAGTGGAAGGAAACGAAAATACGGATAACTCCGCAAAAAAAGGGCTGCGAATGCCTTTTGTAGGGCTGACCACCTTTTGGGGGTTAAGTACAGTACAATACTAAAGAAACTAAAAATAGAAATGGAGCAGAGAAAATCCAGTTATTGGGAAAATCTCCAGGGAATGAGGCAAAGTAAAATTCTTCTGGGAACTTATAACCAGAAGAGGTTTACAGAATGCATCCATAAGATACCACAACTTTCCAGGATAGTAAAAATAAAAAAGCATTATTTTATCAAATTTTCAATTATCTTCCTTGTTAGACAGCGTTCCAAACTCAACAACTTCAAATGCGTGTAAAAAAAGATCTCGCACTGAACTAAAAAAAAAACCCTTCAAGGTTTTGTTATGGATAATGTCAACTTTCATTTGCAATTGGTCTCATCCCATTCCCATTCGGAAAGTTCGATTTTGTATCACTGTGTAATTAATAATAAATATCAGAAACAAAATAGGTCCCAAAACACTGCTTTGAGAACACCCCTAATTAACCAGTATGCTTGTTATTTTATAAAACAGATTTTACCGCACACCTTATGCTTAATATTACTATTCCATTGTACGGAATCTAAAATACTTGTATTACACCGACGTCCTAGAAGAAATACAGAAGATATTATAAAGTAAACATTCGTTATTTCTTTCCAATAATTATAGCTATGGTGATCTTTTAAAATAATTTGCCCCAATCAAAGTGCTATATCCCAAATTATTGTTGTATTTAAATTAATTACCGGAAAAATTTATGCCAACATAAGCCCCCAAGTTCAATTTGGATTACCGTTATAAAACTCGCCGCCATTTCGAGATCGCTGCATAATGCATAGCAAACCTCTTATACATATGCATTATGCATGCACCCCAATGTATCCACGTTTGTGCCGAATCTTGAACAGCACCAGTTAGAGCGATAATTTTCTGGTTAATTCAAGTCAACTTATGCAGAAGTTAATCCTCGTAATAAACAGCAATCCTTGGAGATTTTCGTCGCTCTAAATGCGTGTGTGAATTTACGTTTTTTTTTCTTTTCCCTTTTTACTCTCATCTCTCCGTAACGTACAAACGTTCAGACATTATCAGCGTACTCGAAAAATGTTTTACTATTGCATCTCGCGGTTCTGTTTTTCGAAAAAAAAAAAAAAATAACAGAAAAAAAGGACTCATGGCATGTTTTTAAAGCGTTTTGCTGCACGAATAAACACTGTTTAGCGAGGCAAGGGTTCTTCAGATGGCGAAGAGGTGCTCGTACTGCGTCGCGGCCGCTTAAACCTCTCTCACAACGGCGCACCTCACGGATTAACTACACCTTAACGTTCTTCGGGACACAAGCCGAACCTCTGACAACTCATGCAAAGGCCCACTTACGCATTAAAACGCCGGCTTCATAAATATGCATGTTTTAATTGCCTACAGCTAAAATTAGCAAAAGTGGGATTAGCCATTCAGACAGCCTGGAATTAAGTAATTATTGTGATTTGTTTAAAATATTACCAACTGCGCCTTTAATACATTCCACGCGACATGCAATCCCACTTTCAGCCAACGATAGGGATATTGTGAACTTCACCCTCGTTGTTACTGAAGGAAACTTCAAAATTTCGTACTATAAAGTAAAAAAAAATGCTTCAAAAAAAAAATATACCACAGGTAAGTTTAGAACTTTTTACTACTTCCTTACTACTTAGAAATTATCTGAAATCACAGAAGAAATTAAAGGAAGACTGATAACACTAGGAGATCTAAACGAAAGAGTGGGAGGAAAACATGAAGAAACAGGAGAAGTAATAGAAAATTATGGAGAAACAATAATGGAAGAAATAATAATGGAAGAAGACTAATTACATAATTTAATAATAACCAATACGTGTTTTGAGCATAAAAATATTCACAAGTATACAAGAGAGCAAATAAATAGAAATGAAAGATCTATTATAATACACAGAGATTCAAAATGATTGTCAATTCCGCTCCTATAGATGGTAACAGGGTGTAGGTATATGCCGCGTGTTTGTAATGAAGGTTTGAACTAAGTCGGTGTTGGAACACAAGAAAGTAAACGGATCTGTCATAAATAAGGAAAACGTAACCTATATTTGAACACTCGCATTATATAAACGACTATGGATTGGTGTTTCTGCTTGTAAAAATGAAATGTAATTAATTTAACTTTACTAAATTATGATTTTACAATTCAGTACTAACATGTGTTTAACTAAATTTATTTATTACTTTAAATTATAACACACAATTAGTATAATTATTAAGTGACAAAACTGCATCTCTCAGTTCTTCTATGGTATGCATGCGGTTTCTATAGATCCTATTTTTTAGATAGCCGAACATGAAGCAATCTACTGGGGTTAGATCAGGCGATCTTGGTGGCCATCTTTGTGCTCTAACGAACCTGTCAGCAAAAAACTGTTGAAGATATTGGCAGGTTTGTCGAGCAGTATGTGCTGGAGCATTATTGTGCTGAAAATAACCTGCTTCAAGCTCATTTTCTTGTAACTCTGCAATAAACAATTGCAACATCTGTCGGTAACGTTGGGCTGTTACAGTTTCCTCGAAGAAAATTGGCCCTGTTATTCGTTGCCTGGACATAGCTAACCAAACTCCAACTTTTACGGGATGCAAGTGCGTTTCTCGAAATTCGTGTGGATTTTCTGCAGACCAGATACAATAGTTTTTGTAAATTGAAATAGTCTGTTAGATAAAACCAGGCTTCATCCGAGAAAATGATTTGTTTAGCAGTCATCGTCCCTTAAATTGTTATTAAACCAATGACAATATTCAATCGCTATCGTGATCTAATGGTAATAATTCCTGTACCGTAGAAACTTTATAGGGATGAAAATGTAACTTTCTTTTGACAGCTCATTGCGCTGAAGTGTATGATAAGCCTATAAAATTTTAAATTTAATAAACTATTTCACTTAATGTTAAATATTGATTTTTTACCTGTTTGTTGAGCTATTACCACAGATAAATTCCCTTATTTTCTTACAGTATTCAGAAATACTATTGTTGGTGATATTAGATGTAAATATAAACGGTTTGAAAAAAATTATAAGATAAATAATCGAAAGATACTACAACACGCACGCCAATGTCGCTAAATGTCAAGAAAATTCATTTAATGTATGAAATTTGTATGTAGCTAACTTCGCTCATTAAATTGGTAATGAGTATAGATAATTTTTTCCGGAAAACAGTTTTTTTCTTACGACAATCATTTTCAATTAGTAGATTATATTATAGTAAACAAGGAATTTAGAAGAGAAGTGAAAGATACTAAAGTTAGAAGAAGTTTTGAGATATACTCAGATCATTATCTTGTCCTTTCAAAAGTAGAAATAACTAACAAAGAAAAAATTCAGAATAAGGAAACAAATAAAAGAATTGGTATAATGAAAGCGGTTAGAACATACAAACTTAGAGAAGAAGAAACAGCTAAGCTATATAGGGAAATATGTGAGAGAGAAATGAATAAAATTAAGTATAACATAAACAGTGTGTCAATAGAAACACTTTGGAAAACTCTCAAAGACATATTACTAACCATAGCAGAAGAAATCTGTGGATTCAGTAGAATAAATAGGAATAAAAAACAAACAAATTGGTGGACGAACGAAATAAAGGAAGAAATGAAAGTTAAAAAACAAAAATGGAAGATATATTTGAGTAACAAAACTAGCGAAACATATGGGAGATATAAAGAGCAAAGAATAAAAGCCAAAGAATTAGTAAACGCAGCAATACAAAAATCGTGTCAAGATTTTGGGGAAGCTATGGAAAGAGATAGTAAAGGAAATCAAAAACTATTTTATGGAGTGTTGAAAAGCATAAGAAAAGGCAAGCAAAATAGAAGTATCTATGTAAAATCAAAGGAAGGAAGAATATTGAAAGAGGAAGAAAACATAATGAAGCGATGGAAAGAATATTTTGAAGATTTACTCAACATGGAAATAACAGACTCAGTAAATATACAGGAGGAAAATGAGATTTACGCAGAAAACAATGAGACCGTGGAGGACGATGAAATAACGACAGAAGAATTATTAGAAATGATAAAGATATTAAAAAGAGGAAAAGCAGCTGGAAATGATGGAATTACAACTGCAATGTTGAAAAATATTGAACAAACTGGAATAGAAGTTATCAAGATATTATATATAATAAGATATGGAAGGAGCAAAAAATACCAGAGTACTGGGAAGTGGGAATACTGCTACCCTTGTACAAAAAGGAGACAACAAAGAGTGTAAAAGTTATCGAGGAATTACCTTACTGAGTACTATGTTAAAAGTATACGAGAGGATTCTTGAGAAAAGACTGAAAGTAACAACTGAAGTACAACTTGAAGAGGCACAGTGTGGTTTCAGGAAGGGTCGAGAAGTACAGGATAATATATTCATATTGAAACAACTGCTACAGAAAAATACAAGTAATGATAACATATATGTGGCTTTTATAGACATATAGAAGGCTTTTGACTGTATACCAAGAGATCTGATATGGAAAAGCCTTGATAAAAGAGCAATAAATAGCAAACTAAAAAACGCAATTGCTAGTATATATAATAAAACCAGAAACTATGTAAGAGTGGGTGCAATGCAGTCGGAAGAATTTTTAACTAAGGAAGGATTGCGCCAAGGGGGGTACTTAGTCCTACACTCTTTAATATATATATAAAGTTATGTCAATAGGGAAATATATATATCGATGGAAAGATTATAGAACACGTAGAAATATTTAAATATCTTGGAATAAATATACATCAAGAAGGTAAAGAGGAAGCAGAAATTAACAGAAACAGAATTGAAAGTGGGATAAAATTGTATTACGGAATGAACAACGCTTTTATAAGGAAGAAGGAGATTTCAAAGAAAACAAAAATAACGGTGTTTAACACAATATTTAAACCTATATTGACATACGGCTGTGAAAGTTGCAGATTAAATAATCAAACTAAGAATAAAATACAAGCGCTGGAGATGAGGCATTTAAGAGCGGTTAAAGGGGTCATCCGAAGTGATAGAATAAGGAACGAGAAGATAAGAGAAGAATTAGGAGTAGAGCCGATTTTAGAAAGCATAGAGAGACAGAAATTGAAATGGTTTGGACATATGATACGTATGGGAGAGGAAAGATTGACGAAAAGGGTATGACTGGTAAGATCAAGACACAAATGAAAGAGAGGCAGGCCGAGAAAAAAACATGGGATAGTACAGTAAAAGAAAGTTTGAGAAAAAGAGGAATATCCTCGAATGAAACAAGAAGAATTGGCAAAAAAAAAAACAAGAAAGAATGGTCAGCGTTTATCTATAATAAGAAATAAAAGTGTTGGTGTATGGATTTTACCTTTACACCCATAGGGTAATTAAGTTTAGAACTTGGAACTGTTTTTATTTTGCATTTTTTAGACAAGCAATTGGAAATCCCATCATTATGCCCTCCAATGAAGGGATATATCCAGTAATTTTGCCCTCTTGAGCAATCGTAATACAACAAACCTTCTACACATAGAAGAGAGAAATGTTATCATAACAATTAGGTAGGTAAAAGCGGGCTTTCACGGGTGGATAGCCGTCAAACAACCTAACAAGGGAACACAGGCAAACGCGAAAGTTCGGATTTCGATGGAACTATAGAGACCTAAAGAGTGCCATCGCATAAGAATAATTTAGTCATGCAGCAATGAAGTATGTAAAATTTTCGTATAAGAATCTCTCCGAAAATCAAAAACAGAGCTGTAATAAAAGACCCAGTCTTTGATGGGACAGCCTGTACATTAAAAAATATATAATTACCTTTACAATTACTCCTTTATTCTAGTAGCATGAGACTCATTGCCTTTTAATAAATATTTGTGAGAAAAAGTCCCAAACCTTTGTTTATTTTGACAGTGAACTCACACCCAGTCTTTAAAAAGATTTAAAACATTTAAGTTGGCTATAAAATGCACCTTATTTAAAATAGACACATAGGGGAGGGTGGGGCAAGATGGGGCCACGAGGCATGATGGGTACATCGTTTTAACTACAAAACGGCAGTAAGCATCAGTCAAATAATAGCAGTCTTAATATTGACAAGTGCTGTTTTATGTTTGTTGTAATGTAGGAAACTTTACTAGTCGTAATAACAAAGTTATTGCTGTTTGTGCGTAACTTTGCAATTTCCAGAATTTCGTTATTATTTTGATGGTGAGTTCAACGGCCAGTATTGAAGCATAAGAGTAAATTATTTACAACTACACTTTTTTGTGCTTATTAATTGACATGTATTGCATGTATTTTCTATAGTGTGTTATTTGTTTATTTCAAATATTTAATATGTTATTATAACATAACCAGAAAAGGTCCCAAAGAGGCAAGATGAGGCTATTGGTATGGGGCAACATGGGGACATCATTATCTCACTCTTCAGTCTGGTCCGTTATGCCTGGATATGCCATTATGCTTTCTCGAGGACATAATACCTATTTCTCATGTTAGGAATAAAGTACAGGTTCAATCAAAGCGTAACAAGGGAAAGACAACAATCCTTACAAGCACTACGTATAAAAATCTGCTACAAGAAAATAGAAGTCTGGAGAAATCCCTAAGGCAACTGGAAGTGCTGAGAGAGAGTTAAAGGAAAAAAAATGTCAAAGAAAACACAAGAGATCAAGAAGCCGAATTTTGTAAGGAAAGCAGAGATAGATTTTTAGAAAACGTCAAGGAAATAATCAAGTTCTTCTGTTGAGGAAGATGACGCTCAATGTTAGTATTGTAAGGGAAGTATTGATACAATGCCATGGATGGCGAGGTTGGGTACATGGAGGCTGTGCGAATAACGTGGATGAGTTCGTCTTCTATTGTCTCAATCGTGAAGTTTAAGTTTAATATTTATAAGAATCTTGTATATCAATTTGCAATTCTGATGCAGTGTTCTAAAGCTTAATGTTCCCATCTTGCCCCACCTTCCCCTATATCAATAAATCAATTCCAGTGTTCGCTTGCGTTATTTGTTTTTAACCAAACCTAAATTATTGCAAATATATTCCAACAGCTAGTGGTGAGCAGCAAACATTTTAATACTGAAAGTAGGTATTAATGCAACACGGTAAAGGATATGCATGCATCAAGTATATCCGACATTTTAAATGGATTAAAATAAATGCATTATGGTCATGCAAGGGCGCATTTGCAGCTCAATCGATTTAATTGATATCCGATAATGTCATTACATTTCCTTTCAATTTAGAACGTAAAACGTTACTTCCTATTGTGTTTTTTTTTTTTAATTATTATTATTATTAAGGGCATTTGTTCACGACAGCTGTAGATTATTTATGCGGATATAGTTGATAAGGCCCTAGTAATAAATACCTTAGAATTCGTTACGCCCAAGGAATAATAGTTAATAAAGTAAAATGGATTGAGTTGCATGTACTGATGTTTATCTGCTGTACTCAGAGCTCGCGCTATATATGATTATAAGCAACTGTGAGGAGAAGAAGGTGTTAAACACCATGCTTGAAAAAGTATCAAACGTAAAATTTGTATACATTATTACATGAATCAGCCACGCTGTATAAGAAATAATGTTTAGATCGTATTGTTTGATTGAGCTAAATCGCATGACTTAGGTAATTAATCAATAAATAGGACAACCTGTTGAATTTGTAATTGCTTATTTATAGCAACTCCTTCATGTCTATTTCGTTAATAAAACCACTAGGCAACAAATTTTAATTTTTTTTATTTTTCTTTTACAGTCGTAATAATAACAATAAAAATAAATTTATTCTGGCGTATAAACGTCAGTGAAAAATAAATTGTTTTACAGCCCAGTTCATGGTAACTTCTAAGACGTTCACTAACAATTGCTATTTAATTGTAAGATATTATGTTTCCTAGGAAATTTTGAGTCAGTTAAAAGCATTGCAAGCACCACGTTCCAAGTCGCTTAAAGTCTCTTCAAATTGTGCATCTTGTTGTAGACGTTTAATTTGGGGCCCTACACTACAAAACCGATATATTTAAACCAACTAAATATATTTTGTTAAGCATATCTTCTCTGAAACAAACATGCATAGACCGGTTGATGGTCGAGTGGCTTGCGTGCTTGGATATCAGTGACTCGAGTCTTTAAGAAAGTATTAATGCTTCCTATACCTATTTGTTACAGTTTCTTAGTAATTTATAATTTTCTTTTTCAAATATTAATTCCTAATCATTTTTTTTTTTGCAGTAGACTTGGACAAAACTGCTGCTATTATTCAACATAAATAGACTATAATCATCAGCCTAACTTTTCAACTGGCTTTTCCTACACACTAATTAAAAGTCATAACTAAGTAAACTTCAGAAATGTACTTCATTAAAACGGATAAACTGATATGATAAAAACTGCTAATGTTTTAAAAAATGTTCAAAATGATGACCATCATTCTCAATGCAGAGGTGTACTCCTTCTTGAAATGAATCGTTAACATTACTCAAAACATTTGGTATTATAGATCGAAATGCCATTCTTATTCGCTCTTTCATATTGTCGGGTGTGGTTGGTGGTATGTCATAAACAATATTTTTAATATATCCCCACAAAAAAAAATCTGGGCTCGTTAAATCTGGAGATCTTATTGGCCCCATTCTGTGGACGCTTAAAGCGCCATGCCACCTGTGGGATAACTGCCTATCTATTTCCTCTCGAGCGCTTATTTAATTGCAACCAAAGTCTTTGTCGAATATTAATTGATATATTTTAAAACCAGGCTTCATCCGAGAAAAACGATTCGCCTATCGTGATCTAATGGTAATAATTCCTGTACCGTAGAAACTTTGTAGGGATAAAAATGTAACTTTCTTTTGACAGCTCATTGCGCTGAAGTGTATGATAAGTCTATAAAATTATAAAATATAATAAACTATTTCACTTAATGTTAAGATTGATTTTTTACCTGTTTGTTGAGCTATTACCACAGATAAATTCCCTTATTTTCTTACAGTATTCAGATATACTATTGTTGGTGATATTAGATGTAAATATAAACGATTTGAAAAAATTATAAGATAAATATCGAAAGATACTACAACACGCACGCCAATGTCGCTAATGTTCAAGGGAAAATTTCACTTTAATGTATGAAATTTGTATGTAGCTAACTTCGCTCATTAAATTGGTAATAAGTATAGATAAATTTTTCCGGAAAACAGTTTTTTTCTTACGACAATCATTTTAAATCACATGGTAGATATCTTATACAGATTACATGGTGAATAAAGATTATTATTAAAAAAATAACTTTTGATACATGTTGCCGTAATAGTATATTAAAAGACAAGTTTCATTTTGACGTTTCAAAGTACGAATTCAGAGTTTAAGAAACGAGTGGCGTAGCCACTATATATTATATTACTAAAGTAACTATATTATAATATTTAATATGAGTTCTACAACTTTTTCATGCACTCCGCCTGAAATACGGCAAATTGCTGAAAAAACCATTAATAATTTACTTCCGGAGAAATCGTACACTATGTATCAAAAGCGATACAAAAATTTTTAAAAATGGTGCAAAGAAAAGGAAATTCTTCATATTTCTGAGAACGTCTTACTTGCTTATTTTGAAATGCTACGTAAAGATTATAAATCGTCATCATTATGGTTGATTTATTCGATGTTAAGATCGTGTTTAAATGTACATAGAAATGTGGATATATCAAAATATATGAAGCTTCAAGCATTATTAAAACGGCTATCTAAAGGTTATCAAACAAAAAAATCTAAAATTTTGGAAGAAGATATTCATAGTTTTTTGAAACAAGCCGATGATAAAATATACTTAGCTATAAAGGTTAGTGTTGATTTTATTTCGTTACTTTTTTGTAATATTTTATATTCTAGGTTATTTTGATAATAGGATATAATGGAGCCTGTAGGCGAGAAGAATTAATTAATATATGTGTGGAAGATCTTCAATACAATTCCGATTCCATTATAGTCAACATACCTAAACAAAAAACAATGTACCGAGATGTTCGCAGTGACTGATGTAAACTGCATCGAACTTATAAAAAAATATAATAATCTGCGGCCTAAAACAGTTACTCACAAACGTTTTTTCTAACTTATCGTCATGGCTGCTTAATTAATAGCCCTATCGGTATTAACACCTGGGAAATGTTGCTAAACAAATTGCCAGTTTTCTTCATTTACCAGATCCTCATCTTTATACAGGACATTGTTTTAGAAGATCCAGTACGACCATATAGCAAATACTGGAGGTGATATTTTAACTATAAAACGATTAGGTTGGCTGGAAAAGCACGGCTGTTGCTGAAGGTTACGTTGGCTCTTCTATGAAAAATAAAATTGATGTGGAAATGTGTTTGCACAGGAAAAAATGTGAATCCACCTGGAACTTCTGGGAATAGTTCACAGTTTGAGTACTCCAACAGAAGCAATATCACTATCGCAGAGAACGATAATTTTCAACAGAATGTTTCTACTGCACACGGTATCGCTATCACTTCGAAAGATAATTCAAACGTTAATATAAATGTTTATAATAGTTGTACTATTTCAAAGATTAATTAAAAATATCAAATCTTACAATGAATTTTAATATAATAACCTCAAACTTGCTTACGAAATGTCATATTGACATCTCCATTTCTGTTGCAATGTGACCAACTTAAAATAAATCTGCTTAAATGTTCCATTTCTATTACGCACCTAGTGCTGTAATAGACCCTATTACGGCACTAGTGGAATAAATGGTATGGTTACGGCACTAATTGCAAAAAGAGAATTAAAAGACCTCTTGAATCAATGATCACAAGGCCCATATTCCCTATTCAAATTTTAAGAGTGAGGAACTGTTCCGTCCCCAGAAATGATTTTAAATCGTCACGCCCCCGTCATTAAAAGTTGTCCCCCTTGACATGACAATTGACAAGTTCCGAATTTTTTTATAAATCACACACCAGGTAAAGTGTTATTTTAGGTGGCTCGCCTCAATTGGAATGCCCTGTATATTTGTGTCTGCGTAAAAAAATGTATAAATATACATGTACATATATAGATTACATGCCATAATAAATTCTAGAGAAAAGTACACGGGATATACATAAGCTTCTTCTTAACGATTTTTCTAAAACATAGCGCGGATAAGCAAGGATAATACCGGAATTAAACAAGTTGCACCTAGACCCCGCTCATATAAGAGAATAAATTAAATGAACAGTCCGCCCAACGTTTTAAGTGCAGATATATTTCTTGTAAAGCTTAAGCGCTGAGGTGGCCTTCCTGCACTAGTAGAGGGTCGGATATTTCCGAAACATCCTCCGGGCGCCATGCAGAACGTCCTCCCCTCCAAGAATTACACGCGGAGTTAATTTTGAGGATAATAACTATTTAATTTATGTTGTTGTTATGTTTTTCACTCCCCGGAACCATCCTGTAGTGAAATAGTTTAATTAAAATTAGGAGGTCTGAGGGACCCTTGCACTAACACACCTTTTGCTCAAGTAAAACACGGTCGCCTACAATCTTGTTCTATTAAAATACCTCATTTGACAATTCCAAAGCCGACATTTTGCTTTCCGGGATTGCATAGATTGTATAAAACATTTAACATTATTTTCCAAGAGGGAGAAAAAAAACAAGTGCTGTGAAGATAGCTAATGGTAGGATTCCGAGCAAAAAAGCTGTAAATTCATAAATTTATAGCAGAGTATATAACCTATCCAGTAATTTCACTAAGTGTCGGCGCCTTTGATGTTTTGTCTATCAATTTAAGGAAATTCGCGATGGCGTTTGGCGGCAATTTTTGCAACTAATAATTGCAAAGTGGGTACGACAGTAACCTGTATACTAGAACGGATTGACAATTGACAGAAAATCGCGTCGTTAGTTGGTCCATAAAAAGTAATTTCAATGAACAAATAGAGCTAGCATAATTTACGCGCTCAATATTAATGGAATTGATAGAAAAATACTAAAATGACATAATTGGTTAATATTAACAATATATATTAAAAACCGCAGTAAGTAGGCTTAAAATTATACATAGGAACTGATAGGAAATATATTCAGTTACAGAGAAATGTATACATATTCCTAAAAGAATCTGTTTAAAAATCGTTAATCGTTTGTTGCTTTGCTTTATAACTTCGTCAGAGTTCACGAATTAAAATTTACTTTCCTGAAAAAAAAAAACAAATTGTCTGGAAACAAATGTGTGGAATCTGTGTCTTTAGTATTTTATTTATTACATACTAATCGTTTTAGCCAATGTGGAACACATTTATACCTTGTATTTATAAAAGGATTAAAATAGACTGATAATTGCATTGAATTTAATGATAATTTTTCTAAAATCGATTGAAGGAAAACATTAACAATCACAGCAGGATTATCAGAAGTAATTACAAATTATTAAGAAAATTATACTTGCGGAGTAGCTTGGCACAAAAATATAATTCATGGGGGAATAAGTACATCAAGAACAGTTTCAATATCCTTTCCCATTTAAAGACAACTCGCAGTAGCTTGAAAGCTTTTGTAGTAGGCAGGAATAAAGTCAGAATTGCATCGCTTTCGATTCTATTCCTGTACATATTTTTAAAACAGCATAAGTCAAAATACTTATAGCATACTCTTGCTTTTGCGTATAAAACAGCTTGCCCTGCAATTTGTGCGATCCATTTATTACGATTACAACATTTTTACATTTAAATATTTATAAAAATGTATTATAAGAAACAACGAAGCAAAATTTTAACCAACATTGTATTTTTACTTACATTACTTCATCTGCAGGTAATTGAAAAAAATGATATTCTTTATTATCTTTGTGATACCTCCTATCACAATTTGGCACCCAGCACTTTACGCTAGGTATTGTGGATTTATTAATCTATTAAATAACTAAAAAGCTAAATTGAAATTTTAAATATAGAAATATACGCTACTAAAATACTATTAATAAGTTATATATTTAAAAATAATTAACTACAACAACTACTCTAAAGGTTACTGTTAAAAATAAGGTTTATATGTTAGCAAAAAATAAGAAAGATTAAAATAACTAACTACACAAAGAATACTGATAAGTAAACCTGGAAATAAGAAATATATTGTGAAAGTACGCTTTCAATACGGAATATTCTGTTAACAGCACAACATCATGTCACCAATAACGTTGCTAACAAGAGAATGGAACGTCTTCGTAGGTTTGATTTTTGTTTGTAAACAAATTTAAACAGTTTTAGTTACAATTTCACCCACGTATGCGACACCGCGAATTTCCTTGGACGCCATGTTTGAAACCCATGTTACCGGCGATGTGTTGTGTGCAGGTTTCTATAACTTTCTGTATTATGCAGAACATATTTATAAGTATAGATTGTGTGGGATTCCATACAAATCTATAGTGCCCTATAAGTTAACTTACAAGTTTGCTTTTACACACAAATTTTTTCATAAATCTATTACATATTTCCATAACTTTTATGGTGACAGAAATTGAGGCTGTGAGCATTTTTGCCCGATTTTGGGCCCACTCCCTCCAACGTTTGAGCAATTTTTCAATTTTTATTAATATCTCCGAAATTATAACAAATATTAAAAAAATATTTTAACATAATTTGCAACATATTACTAGATATTAACTGTCCACTGAAAGCATGAAAAATATAAATACTAACGTACATATTTCCTTCAAAATTGCATATTAGTCTTTAAACTGCATGTACCACCGTTAGCAAATTAAATGCGAATCCAAGTTTCACAAATCTCCGGTTATTAATACAATCGAAGCTACATCACACTGCAATAGTAATTAAAAATTATTTGCAAATAATTCTGAACTATATGCATTGCGCGGTACGCAGTAGTTGTAGTTTCGGTTGCATAAATAATCGCAGATTTGTGGACCTTCAATTCGCCTTTAATTTGTTAAAGATGGTACACACGTAAAAAGGATTTCTTCAGTTAAGTAAATATATTTCTTTAAAAAGTTTTACTTCTTTCAAATATATCTGTATTTGAAATAAGAAATTATTCTTGTATAGAAACAAATATTCTACTTGGTTGTAATCGATAATATTCTTGGTTATAAGGCTTGTTTTAAGAAAAATATATTTTCTCCAAGAAACAAATTTTTCGACCTAAGAAATAAAAGAGGCAACGAAAGAGTGGATCAGATATTTGAATTAAGAAAATAAATTCTTTTATTAAGGATTTTAATATTTGAGGTAAATCTTATAAGTACTTATGTTAAGGTGAAAATTCGTTTTAAAATATATGATGTCATTTTTGCGGTGGGGTGAATTTGGCTACGTGACACTCGAACGATTACCAATAATGCAGTAGTTGTGTGCAAGCATAGAAAGTAGAAATGTGAATAGCGGTGGTGCTAAATACGTTAAATTGTATATATAATAGTAATAGTAGGACGTCGGTAAGTAATTCAAGGTTTAACTGCTGTATTTTTAAACTGCAGAACCGTACTTAAGCTTTTTGATAATGGAAGTTTTTGAAAGGTAATAACTATCTTTTGCTAATTTATAGAATTAGTTAACGTATTGCTGTGGTCTGGCACCCCAGGTTTCTAAAATTCAAATTTGTATTTTTATTAATTCCAAATTATCTTATCTTTATCAGTGTCGCGAAAGAGTTTCCACAATCACTATTTTATTTTATTTTGAAAAGATTTTGTTAATTGTATTGTTTGATGAATTTAAGTATTTTAATTGTTTAGTTGTTGATTATGTAATTATTCAGTTGTACATTTTGCGTTCACCAGTATTGTATATTGTTCAATGTAACATTCTAGAATTTTCTTTGCGATTCTGCGTTGCGAGCGCACGCAATTGTAAAGTTTATATATATGCGACCGTGTTTAACCCAGAGGCTCAGTTACTTGAACGATGTCGTGTAAGTACAGTTAAATTTTATTTTCATTGCTGCCATTTTTGTAAATTCATTTGATTTTAAAAATGTTGTTCGTTTAATTTGATCATCCTTCAAGGAACTCTTTAAATAATAATGGTTATTGTAATGTTTGTGTACACAATTTAGTTATAAGATCTGTTATTATATATTTTGTTCTAGAAGGCTGTTTTTTTTTTTGTGTAAAGAGTTTATTTTTCCGTTTCTTAGTTTTCAAATTAGTTTTTTTAGTTAATCACCTCGGTTTAGGTGAAAAGAGGCTTTGTGCTTAAAATTAAATTTCAATTTTTATATACTTGTTTTGTCCATGTTGAAATTTATTATAGTGTGTTGTAATTTTGAGACCACGTGGATGAAAATAGAAATTTCTTCTAGAACAAATTTTTCTTTTTGTTTGTTTGGAGGACTTGCATTGTCCTTTAGTAAATTACATTCAGGCAGGTTTTTGATTTTGGCCAGGACTCTCAGTCCAAGGTTTGATTTTTCTTGTGTTAATTGTATTTAAATGTTTTTTTCTTTTTTTTTTATAAAAATAAAGTTTATGATTGTTATTCAAAATTTCTGTTCTTTTATTTTTGAATCAACCATATCAATTTTTGAAGTAATTAAAGAAAGTCAAAATTTTCAAACGCCCACATTTTACTTTTCACGGGGTTTATTGTGAGGGTAACCCTGAAGTTAAGTATTCTTTTGCGCCCTTTATTTTTATCCGCTGAGCTAGTTAAATTTAAATTTTCATTTTTTTACTTTTCACTTTGCATTTATGCTGGTACCATCAGTACACAGCAGTATATTTAATTACAGATTTAAATTTTGCCTACCAATTCCTAATTCCTCTGCATTTACTGCCTCCAACGGGGCTGCAAAATGTCGAAAAGAAAAACACTGGAAACACTAGCTTTGGAAGCTATAAACAACATTTTTATCCATGCGAAGGTATGTTTTTCTTTTGTAAATCAACATATCCTGTCTGATTTCCTAATTTCTCTGATTTAAGTAATCTTAAACTTTCTTGGTCTACAACAAACCTTTAAAAGGTAATAATTAGAAGAGTATAGAATGTTTGCTAGCTATAAGCTGTATAAATTAATAAATAAATAATTATAATTATGTTGTTTAATTTCAGTGAAAAATAAAAATAAAAACAGCATGGCCCTACATTCGAATACTTAGTTGCACTAACAAGTTGGTAAAAATATACCAACTATTATACCACATCTTCTTATCTACTATTTATTGTGAAGTATATGTATTCATTGTAAAATAATGTATCTCTTCAGATACTCGAAGATTTTGCAAGGTTAATAAAGGAGCAACAAATGATTGCCGATATTCGGAAGAACAGCTGAAGATTAAAGTCTAATTAAAGGATCCAGAAAATTCGACTGCACTTTGCGGAAAATTAGAAAATATATAGTCTCATTGTGAGGTGTGTGCTATAGTGCCGTACTACGTTTTTTCCTATAACGCCAAAATTATAAATAAAAAATAAATGTTCCGAATAGCTTTTTCTTTTAATATAAATGATGTTATGATAGTAGTAACATTATTATTATTATGGTAACTAAAGAAATGCAAAAACAATCTGAAAAGAAGACTTTCACTTTAACTAAATATATTTTGAAAGAAGATTGTGGTTTTATTTACAAAACTGTTCTATTTTCTAAAATGGTTTTTTTATATATAAAAAATTTATCATTAATACCAAATAGAATACTAGATAGAGATATATATCTAGTATCCAGTTTGATGTTAGTGCCAGGTTTTATATACATATAAAAAAGTACATTTTAGAAAACAGTAGTATTGTTGTAAATAAAACTACAATCTTCTTTCAAATAACAAATATTTGTTCAAGTACAAGTCTTTCTTTCCCAACCAAGTAATCTCTTGAATTAAAAGTGTATTTCTTCTTTAGAGCAAAATTCAAATTTCTTTGCAAGAAAATAAAGCTTCATTTAAGGTAAAGTCAGGTAAGTGTGTGGATTGGCTATATTTATTTTTAAAATTAAAATAAGGATGTCCTCTGTTATATTACAAATGTACTAAACTTCATACTAGTTTTACAAATAAAAATTCACATCTGCTAACGTGTAATAACTTAGATATCTTGTAAATTTATCATACCTTATTAAAAAGGCATCAGTATAGTATTAAACACTTGGTCGAACTAAAGAATAATGCTATTAATATATAAAATGCGGAACGATTACACACTTGTCCGATTTTGCTGGGTAAGTGTGTAGTATTGACAGTGTTTAAAATTCTAAATTTTTTTTTCTAGTAAACCGTTGATAATTATAAAAAGCCTATCTATTGAAGGCTTACAACTGGGCATACATTACGTACTTCTATGTGTAAAATTTATCAAAATGTCTTATTATGTGAACAGTGTTACATTTTCTTCACACTATGCAATTTTTACTACACACTTACCTGACTTTACCTTAATGAAAAATATTCTTGTACTAAAATATCTACATACCTAGGCTGAGACTGCAATGTTTCAACTAATAGTTTTTATTTAATTCAGTGAAAGATATTTTTTCTTAAAAATTAAATAAACATTGTTCTTGTTCCAAGAAAATATTTATTTACATATATATGAAACAATGATATTCTTATCTTAAGTAAAATTTCTTTAAATTGAACATTTCTTTTTATGTATGTACATACATAGAACTACTCTGTCTAATGTCTTATGCAAATCGAATAGTTTTATTGTTGCCGTATGAGGTAATTATAGAATCTGTTTTATTTAATAGATTTTATGTTTATTTTGTAAATTTACACATTTTATGATGATTACTAACAATTTTGAATGTTTTTAGTATCACAAAACGGCAAACAACTGCAACCTCTAATGTTTGCAAATACTGCAGTCGCAACTTTTCTGAATTTATAAAGCTATGTTCTGACTAGCAAACATTTTGCTGCAAATTGATTGCAGCAAACCATTTTTGCAAGTGTGAACTGCTCAAAAAACATATTGCAGCAAAAAGATGATGTTTGTACAAGTTATTGCAGCAATATATCTTGCGTAGGTGTGAACAGATAACTTTTGATTGCTCGTACTGTTTGCATGCTTGCACGTGTCCGTCGCAAGAGAGTGTTTGCATGAGATGGCCAAATTTGCGTGGACAAAAGAGTTGGCCCAAAAATTAATAGCAATTTATGAATCTAATCCCGAATTATTGGAGATATCAAATGTGGATTACAAAAATCGCAATAGGAAACAAAGCATTATTGAAACGATATCAAAAGAGCTAAACATTTGTGAAAATGAAATACAAAAGAAATCCATAATCTACACACACAATTCCTTTAGGAAGTGCGACGTATTAAAAAGAGAAAAAAGTGGACAGGGAACTAGTGATAATTATGAAAGTAAATGGGAATTTTTTGAATCATTAAAATTTATTTCTACAAATATAGAATGCTCGCCCACTATAAACAATCTGGTAAGTTGGTGGTTGTAAACAAGTAGTAAATAAGTAAATTAAATGTGTTGGTATTGTCAGTAAACTTCTCCTTCAGTAGATAGAAAATAATCTCTGAACTCATTGGCGACATCTTCTGCTATGATTCTCATGAAATTTACAAAACTGCGGGCATCTTCATATCTCAGTTCTTGTGGAAGTTTATTATGGAAACCCAATTCGTTTCTTTGAAGTATCCATTCTCTTACCCATATTTTCCGTTTCTTATTTTTACTTGTTTTATTCCTTTTCCTTTTTAATAAAAGCATTACTGGCGCAGCAGCGATTCCTTTCACGGACGACATATCAACTTAACTGTTAGAAGTTTCAAATCAAACTGATGCAAGAAGCATGTGCCAATGTGAATACCTACGCAATATTTTGCAGCAAGTAAGGCCACAGAAATTTGCATAAGTCGTGCGATCCACTTGCAGCAACAATTTGCATTTATTTTTTTGCACAAGTGTGAACAGAGCTGCAAATACTTGCTGTTGTGGTAACACTGAACTTATACTTATGAAACTACTGTACTATGGCGTAACGATGGTTGTACACGTAATATGTAACGCTCCTAAGATATACATTCATAAATAGATACTAAAACATAATAATTAGTTTATTATTAAACCCACTACAACACTTGCCGCAAATGTTTGCGCAAGTTGTTTGCTAGTCAGAACAAGGCTTAAGCATTTATGAAATTTTATAAGCTACTAAAGTGCACAGAATAGCTATATCAGTTTCGCATATTTACAGCTCTTACAGAAAGTCTTCAAGACGCTATAGATTTGCAGAAAATCGCGCCATAATAAACATTTCATATTACACAGACACTAACCGAACGTATACCAAGAATCTTGCTATATACGCCATATAAATACACCTGGGATTATCAGAATTTATTTGGTGTGTAATGAAAAATTGCCGACCTTCACGCCACAGAGGATTATATACTAACACAGGTACATGAATAAACACTAACGCATTAGTGTAAAGTAAATAATTACTTGCCCGATTCAATTTTAAACCGTGGTGTGTAGTTCAGGAACCACGCGACCCTCCTAAAGGGCAAACCCGTATCCCTTTGTCGATTAACAGCGTTTATTTTAAATAATAAATTGTGAAACCGTGTTTAGTACTTGCCGTTTCTCAGGTAAATTAAAGATACTACTGGCGTTGTTGCCAAATTCAAAGAACCGATCTATGTTCGTATTAGGGTTATGTTTTAAACGGATCTATAATTCATTATTTATATCGGGATTTGGATGTGTTCGGGTGTTCTATTTCAAGAAATAGGAATACACGCGGGCTAAATAGTTGCTTGTACATTTATACGGGGTGGCTCAAAAGCACCGGACCAACTCCTGAGAGGTGATATACGAACGTCCACAGGCTCTAAAGTATCTACAATAGTATATTAAAAGACAAGTTTCATTTTGACGTTTCAAAGTACGAATTCAGAGTTTAAGAAATGAGTGCTTTAATGTCAAATGAAACGTGTCTTTTATGCTATTTTTTGCAATTAGTTTTAAAATTTCTCTTTTTGTAAAAGCAAAACGAGAAAAATTTGATAATCTAGGGAAATTTTGTGGCGGTTGTCACCAGTTGTCACCTTGGTTTGGCACAAGATTTAAATTGACACATTTTTGAAATTTGTTATATATTATATTACTAAAGTAACTATGTTATAATATTTAATATGAGTTCTACAACTTTTTCATGCACTCCGCCTGAAATACGGCAAATTGCTGAAAAAAACCATTAATAATTTTACTTCCGGAGAAATCGTATACACTATGTATCAAAGCGATACAAAAATTTTAAAAATGGTGCAAAGAAAAGGGAAATTCTTCATATTTCTGAGAACGTCTTACTTGCTTATTTTGAAATGCTACGTAAAGATTATAAATCGTCATCATTATGTCGATTTATTCGATGTTAAGATCGTGTTTAAATGTACATAGAAATGTGATATATCAAAATATATGAAACTTCAAGCATTATTAAAACGGCTATCTAAAGGTTTATCAAACAAAAAAATCTTAAAATTTTAGAAGAAGAAGATATTCATAGATTTTTGAAACAAGCCGATGATAAAATATACTTAGCTATAAAGGTTAGTGTTTGATTTTATTTCGTTACTTTTTTGTAAATTCTTTATATTCTAGGTTATTTTGATAATAGGATATAATGAGCCTGTAGGCGAGAAGAATTAATTAATATATGTGTGGAAGATCTTCAATACAATTCCGATTCCATTATAGTCAACATACCTAAAACAAAAAATAATGTACCCAGAATGTTCGTAGTGACTGATGTAAACTGCATTGAACTTATAAAAAAATATAATAATCTGCGGCCTAAAACAGTTACTCACAAACGTTTTTTTTCTAACTTATCGTCATGGCTGCTTAATTAATAGCCCTATCGGTATTAACACCATGGGAAATGTTCCTAAACAAATGCCAGTTTCTTCATTTACCAGATCCTCATCTTTATACAGGACATTGTTTTAGAAGATCCAGTGCGACACATATAGCAAATGCTGGAGGTGATATTTTAACTATAAAACGATTAGGTGGCTGGAAAAGCACGGCTGTTGCTGAAGGTTACGTTGCCTCTTCTATGAAAAATAAAATTGATGTTGGAAATATCTTTGCACAGGAAAATAGTGTGAATCTACCTGGAACTTCTGGGAATGGTTCACAGTTTGAGTACTCCAACAGAAGCAATACCACTATCGCAGAGAACGATAATTTTCAACAGAATGTTTCTACTGCACACGGTATCACTATCACTTCGAAAGATAATTCAAACGTTAATATAAATGTTTATAATAGTTGTACTATTTCAAAGATTAATTAAAAATATCAAATCTTACAATGAATTTTAATATAATAACCTCAAACTTTCTTACAAAATGTCATATTGACATCTCCATTTCTGTTGCAATGTGACCAACTTAAAATAAATGTGCTTAAATGTTCCATTTCTATTACGCAACTAGTGCTGTAATAAACCCTATTACGGCACTAGTGGAATAAATGGTATGGTTACGGCACTAATTGCAAAATAATATATTAAAACACAAGTTTCATAAAGCATACTGCATTGAAAAACCGATATATTTAAACCAATCAAATATATTTTGTTAAAACATATTTTCTTTGAAACAAACATGCCCTTTGTTGTGTCAAATATATCCAAAAAATGTACACTTTTGACTGAAACAAAATATTTGGTTAGAAAGTTTAATATATTCAAACAAATTATTTAGTTCAGCATGGTCTTAACACAATAACATAGTTCACTTTGTAAAAATGTTGGATTGGTTCAATTACTTTCATATTGTTGAGACAATATCGGTACTTTGTTAACTCGAACAAAGATTTTTACAGCAAGAAATTAACAAATTAATGTATTTCTGCTAATAACTGTAATAATTAAGGGGACTTTTTCCCACGAAAAATTTTCTCCTGACGCAGGATTCGAACCCACATGCTCTCGTTTACCGGAAGAATACTCTACCAATTAAGCTAGAGAGGAGCATATAGATTCGAGCCATAAATCGATGATATTTAAAAAGACGTCGATCTGCCAAAGTAGATATGCTAGGACAGTTCTGGCGCAAAATCCCATAAGGTTTAAATTCACTTTACTTCCGGTTTTTCCGGATGCCTATCACAGTTCTCGAAATAGCCCATCAATTCCAGGAACAGCTTCAATAGTTCTTAGAACAGATTAAACAGTTCTCCAAACAGCTTCAACAGTTCCTAGAACAGCTTAAACAGTTCTCAAAACAGCTCAACAGCTCCAGGAACAGCTTGAACAGCTATTAGAACAGCTTCAACAGTTCCTAGAACAGCTTCAACGGTTCCCGGCTTAGCTTAAGCAGATTCGGGAGCTGTCTAAGCTGTTCTAGGAACTGTTGAAGCTGTTTCTGGAACTGTTTAGCTGTTTCGAGAACTGTTTAATCCGTTCTAAGAACTGTTGGGCTGTTTCAAGAACTGTGATAAGCATCCCGAAAAACCAGAAGTAAAGTTAATTTAGATCCCCTATGTAAACCTTATGGGATTTTGCGCCAGAACTGTCCTAGCATAACTACTTGCCAAGATCTTAGACATACCTCAAAATTTACGAATTGCTTTTTCTGAAGCCAAAAAGCTAATGTTAAGACCAGTATCGGCCTGTCGACATAGCATTAATAATTATATCAACCAAGTGCCAACCTCCCGTATTTTGGTTAATGAAACCAACAAACTTCTTTCCAAACCTAGCCCACACTTTTGTAAACAGTTTTTCTGATCTAAGCATTATTATTATGGCGAAGTTTTCTACCCATATAGTTACGTTCAATAGGCATAGCTGATGTAGCCATTGTTGTAAAGATGGCGCCTCTCCTATATCACTCAAACACGGTTATAAAAAGTTGAATTTGTGGATTTACCGGAAAAACATTGTATACCGGCAAAGGAGAATTTGCAAACGTCACATACAGAACAAAATAAATTAATGAGATCAAAACTTCTCAAATTAAGGACACTTTATTCCTTGATCCAATAGTCCAGCTTTACTGTAAGCAAAATTCAACTGAAAAATCACTATGGCATTTCCGGCAAGCAATATGCATCTTATGCTTTTTTATAGGTACGTTATGTCAGTCTTGTCACTTTATTGAATAGTGAAATTTTGTGGTAAGATTTGATATTTAAATTAACAACCAAAATTAAATTTGGATTAAGAAATAAAAGAGCTGCCTAACAGATATAAGGTAAGTAATTTTGACAAAATTATTGTTTGAAATAAAAAAAGAACGCAGTAACCTCAATTAAATATTTAGTAAAGTGAAGCACAATATATATTTTACTTAAAACAAAAATATTGTCACTATAAAAAAATATATATTTCAAATAAGCAAATAAATCTAATTGTTTCAACAAAATGTTTTATTCTTCTGTGTATTATTTCTATTTGAGTCAATAAAATTTATTGTTTGAAGTAAATATTCCATTTGATCAATTTTACAAAATGCTATTTGAACTAAACATATATATTTCATTATTTCAAAGAAATAATTAATTATTTTAAGTATTACACACATTTGACCCAATAAAACTTTTTATTTGAGCAAAACATTTTATTTGTTTAATTCTATCATTATTTGCTTCGCTCAACAATATATTTGTTTGCCCATATTTAAATAAAGATTTTAGTCAATACAACTAAAATTTGATTTTAGTTGCTCAGTGTACGAATGACACAAAACGCTTTTATGAAACGAGTTTTTTTATACTATTTTTTCTATTTCGATGCAATTATCAATAGTAACCCTAAACCTACCAAGGTGTGCTTTTGAGGCACAATTGATTTTGAAATTGCTGGAACTTTGTAAGTTAACTGCCCACAGACTGGAGGATTTTGTATTCTCAAAAATAAACTATTTAACACAGAATGACATAAAAATTTTTTAAAAATATTTTTTCCTATTTTACTAAAAAAATTAAACATAATTTACCGACACGTTCTTACCAAGTGTGTTGTCTTTGAGGCACATACTGTTATTATACTATAAAATGCATTGCTACGTTATTTAAAACTAGGGTATGTGGGTAAATCCCCCGTAATAGGTATGCTTTTATATTTCGGGACTTTCCCCTTGTATGTAAGAACTTCCAGTTGCATATGAAGGGGAATTCCCTAAATGCGTTTTGCTAAAACAGTCAGCTTACAAACTGCATTGCTATCAGTGTATTTGTGACTTTCCTAACGAACGCATTGGCCGTTTAGGTGTCTATTGGTTAATTTTATTTCTTTTACCTAGTAGAGAGTATAGTATTAGACCAGGTAAGCAAAAATAAAGTTTTGATTGACCCCAGTAAAAATAGATTTGTTGTTTTATGCCTTATTTGGTTTTGAAATTTATGCAGAAAGTATGACCGATTGATTGACTGACCGACGCCGGCCCACTAACTGAAAAGGAGTTGCTCGATGCATTGTACGAAACTGATTGAGGATTTGGGAAGGAATGTAAATGATGGTGAAGATGAAGAAGAGCCAAATGACGAAACTCTTCTGGTGAAGCGGATTATCAAGAAACTGGCGATGAAGAAAGCGATGAACAAGAAGGAAGCTGACATAGTGATGCTAATGATGAACCGCCCGGCCATTCGCAAACTTTTATTGAAAAGATGGTACCGAGTGGAATGCCACGCCGATTGCCAAGGGAAAACACGTGGCACACAACATAATTACAACAGCTTTGAACAAAGTGAAACTTCCACCTGGGAGTGCATGTTGATACTCCTTGTGACGCATTCAATTTGTTTTTTGATGATACGGTTATTGGTATTGTGGTTACTTTCACTAATAAGGAGGCTGTTCGTATTCTTGGCGATTTGTGGAAAACCAGTTGACGACGTTGAAATCCGTGCTTCTTGGCCTTTTGATTACTGCTGGAAGAAATAAACAAGGAATGGTGACTATATGAGCTAGAATACTTTATATGGAAATCCTGTTTATCGAGCGTGTATGTCACGAAATAGATTTACTCAATTACTAAGATTTATTCGTTTGACGATAAAGCGACCAGAACCCCTCCGAAGGCAAAAAGGACAAGTTGGCACCAATTAGAGACCTGTGGGACCGTGTTAATACAAACTTGCTGAAATATTATCTTCCTGGCAGTAAATCTAACCATCGATGAAACAACTGGTGCCTTTTAGAGGTCGTGTGATCTTCCGACAGTTACCTGCCAAGCAAGCCAGATAAGTACGGTATTAAAATTGGTGAATATGCGATAGTTGTAACTAATTATCCTTACGTGTATACTACCGTACTTAGGAAAAGAAGGTCTCAACAGAGCAGAAAAACTTAGCGCAAAGGTGGTTGAAGACCTGTGTGAACCTTTTCTGAGAACTAAAAGAAATATTACGTTCGACAACTTCTTCACCAGCTACGAGCTTGCTCCAGTTTGCTTACCAAAGCCTAACTTGTGTAGGAACGCTCAGAAAAAATAAGCGCCTGCATACACCAAATTTTTACCTCACAGGCGACGGAATATTGAAAGCAACTTGTTTGGTTTTCAGAAGACAATGACTTTGGTATCTTATGTACCTAAGAAAAATCGCTCTGTCATATTATTATCTACAATGCACAACGACTCCACCATTGATGGAGGAAAATAAAAATAAATCTGAAATCAATAAGTACTACAATTCCACGAAAGGAGGGGTGGTACACTTGATCAGATGGTACATAATATTCAGTGAAAACGCAAAACTAATAGGTGGCCTTTTGTCTATTTTTTCAATATAATTGATGTGTGGAGTAGCTTCATTTTTCATTTGGAGAAATATCCATCCTGACTGGCATATTTCAAAAAAAACGAAGACTTCGCAAAATTTTCTTACGAGAAATTATCAACCAGAATTAGTACTGGGGCAAATTAGACGTCGTAGTTTGAGTAGCTTTGCATAAAGGTCATACTTCGATTGATACAAACTACGTTGAATCAAGTACCAACTACAGGGGATCTTCGGCTCGAGAAGTAAGAGAAACGAAAACGATGCTATAATTTGCCCATCAAAGAAAAGCAGAATGTCAACACAGTTATGTGTAAAGTGTAAGCAAACGGTTGGTGTGGACATTCAGAGAAAATACTCACGTGCACAAATGGCAAACTACATAAATAACTTCGAAATATTTTACTATCTTGTACTATTTTTAAATTATATTTCTGACACACATTATTCTTTCTATATGTTTTAATCTTACTGTATACCTACTACATTGAAATAAATAATGCATATTTTGCTATATTTACATCAAACAATGTGTACAAATAGAGTGTGCCTGTGAGCACACTTGGTAGGCAGTTCGATAAAGTTGGTAGGACTAGGGTTAACTTATTTTTTATTTTA